>VZTT01039026.1:17176-44830 GCA_013400855.1 Buphagus erythrorhynchus | reverse complement strand
TGAACTCCCATTACATCCTGTGCATATCTAGTCAATACAGCCAATCGTACCTAGAGAAATAAAGATTATTTTCAGGTTAATATAGGTCCTTAATTTTAGTTATTTTAATTTGCAAGTTGAATTCCACCCTTGGTGTCCCATGACCTTCTGATGACAATCCCTAAGAACTGGGCACAGATTTCCTGGAGATGCTGTGGGATTTTTAGCCTTTATTTCCACCCCCCTGTGCCCACATGTGGGTCTGGGCATTTGCCCTGTGTGTATCAGCTGCCACATTTAGGGAGCTGCAGGGAAGCTGTGGCTCTGGGAGCAGCAGAGCAATCACATCAGGGATGAGGAGGTGGACAGCTCAAGCTTTTCCCCTTTTGGAGCTCTGCCTCCATCAGCCATAGAGTTATTTCTGCCTCTGATATTCCAGATCATTAATTACCTCTGCCCTCACCAGTGAGTCTGGCCAGATCCTCCAGCCTGTCCCCCTCTATGAGTAAACTGTGATTAACTTTGCTCCCCACCCTACAAGAGGTGCAGCAGGACAGGTGACATTGCCAGGGGACCAAGGACAGCATTGTATTAATAACACAACAACTCCCTCTTCACAGAGCAGACGAAGGAAAATGAAGAATCAAACTGTCCTTGCAGCAAATTCAATGTTATTTCATAGCTTCCCAGATCGTGCCAGGAATTTTCTAGCTGTGAAATACTCAGTCTTCATTTCCAGTATCTTCCCATGCAGACCTAACTAAACATTGCACACACAGTTTGTCAGATCAGAGAACATTTCCCTGGGGTTGGGGGGAAGCAGCTTCAGTGGCTTTCCCTAAGGAGTTACCACCTCAACTGAGACTAAAGGGAAAATAATCCCTGATTAAGTGTTTTATTTGTATTTACTATATATGATTGAGTTGGGTTTTTTAGGCTAGTAGACCTTTAACTTTATTCTTTTCTCATGCAAATTGGGTTTTCTTTATAGAAAAGTGCCAACATTACTAGCAATACTATTTAAAAAGTGTTTTACATACCTGGAGGATCCATTAAAATCAGTATTTTTAACAATCACTTTTTCTAATATAAAAGCCAATACATTTCACATACCATCTGGAACTAGGCAGTGCATTCTTTCAATTTTTTAGGCATTTAATTAAACTGAATGGATATAATGGTTTTCCAAAATATTTTTGTGACAGTTATACTTTACTAAGCATAAAAAATTTATAAGAAAGTAAAAGTTATTTACCATGTTTTCATCTGCTTTCAGGTGATGCCTTTCTTCTTGACGGGCTCTTGATGGGATTGTTAGGATATAGAAAATGCTGCTCTCAAAGAGATTTGCTCCTATAGCACCTTCTTCTAGTTCTTTTTTCAAAGTGATAACTCTAACAAACCTAAAAGTGGGTTATACTCATTGCACTGCTAGAACTGGAGTGTATTCTGGTGGCATTTCTTTACACAGATACTGATTTACAAGTTTCTAATCTTCTATATTCCTAATGCAATAATGTTGAACACACTGAACTTATCCTGGACCCTACCAACTACAAATTGTGTGAGTTTGCAGCCTGCTTCCACCTAGATGGTAACTTCTGATCCTGGAAATTCCACAGAAGAAATTAGACACTGCTCAGGACAAAAAAATAATATACAGACAGCAGCCCTTGACAGTGGGTCTGTAAACATAAATCAACCCAATAGCTGGGAACTTTGAATTTTATTCATTTTTTTCCCCAGAAGTTTAATTTTTCTCCATGTGTTTTGTTAGAAAAAGATGTGTCATTCCATTCTTTGTGTATTTGATCTCCACACCTTGATTAAGCAAACAAATGAAAGCACAGCATTACTTGTTCTGTGGTGAGACACCAACAAGTGGCTTTTAAAATAACCTCTCATTCTGAGGCCCAAGTAACAAGTTCAAATAGAGCCATGAGATACCAAGGAGAAGATCCTTACTTTTCAGAATCATAGGCACTGACTCTGCTGTTTCTTGCAGGAGTTCCTAATGTCTGCCTTTGCAATTGTAAAGGATAAGCTCCAGGACACTGGAGTTTATGTGACCATGCATCACTGCAAATGATGTAGTGACATTCCTTTGGCACACCTCCAGACAAAGCAGAGAGATAAAGAGCAACAATGTCATTGCAACCAGATAAAATGTGTTTTATCTACAGACATTTCAAGCAAAAACAGACGAGAGCACTACCTAGAGAATTACAGTTAAAACTGCAAAACTCAGGAAAACTCACCATTCTGTGGGTGTGTACTATTCCTGGCAGTCATTCAATAGATCTTTTGCTGAACCTGCTTTTTTTAGTATTCATATATAGTGGGCTTTTATCCATGCATTTTCCTTGAACACTGAGGTTACCATATCACTTAACTCTTTCTTGAGGTAAAGCAGTATTCATAGAAATCCAGATCTTTTAAAAAGCCCAATTTCTTCCTCAGTTGCTTGGCAAACATAGGAAGAAGACTTTTTTCTTTCAATTTTCTTTATTTTCTATAAGAATTAAGAAAGAGCAGCACTTTCCAAACCTAGTGATCACTGGCAAACCAAACTCCCCTGACAGAAACCTATCAAAAACCTTAAATCTGTCAGATTCAGCAATGTTATGGTGAAGCAGTAACAGAACCTGTTGGAACACTTGCATGGTTCAGATGATAGTTTAAGAGTCACTTACATAGATATTCACACAATAAATCCTAATTTTGCTCATTGACCTGCCCTGGCATTGGCTTGTGCTTCAGAGACTGACAAGACCGAAAATTTGAGGGCAGAATTTTTGCTTTTACTCCACCAAGTGGAGAACATTTAACTACAGCTCCAAGAGTGTTGAAAAAGGGGTTTTTTGGATGTTGTTGTTGTTGTTTTTTTAATTTAATTAAATAGCAGAGAGATGAGTTTGATACTAGTGCACTAGGAAGGTCGTCACAAGATATTTTAACACTGCAATTGAATAGCAAAGGCCATTTTCTGAAAAATAAGCCCTTCTCAGGAGATAACTGGAGCTCTGCCCTCCTTACAGTTCCTTGGATGATGCCATTACCTGCATTTAGGCAACTGAAACAAACCCCAAAGATGAAATCTGAGCTGTAGGCATCTCAATGAGATCCAGCCCACTACGTTCCCATGATAGTGGAGGTTTTTGATTAAATTAGTGGAGTCAGAAGAATTCAGATCACCCTAACACAGAAATCTATGCTTCATCAATTGAACTGTGCCTGGTACTTCATTAACTGCATTGACTGGATCTGCAGGGTCTGTAGTGGGAACTTGGAGATGTGGTTTGTGTGGTCACACTCAGGTATCCCTCTGCAAGGCCAATCCCACCCCAAAAGCTGCATAATCCTCTCTACTTTTTTTGGTTTTAGCGTTGCATGAGAATCTGCAGATGCAGTTCGTTACAGCCTTGTGGAGGTTGCCATAGTGGAAGTGGCAATAAATAGGGTGTTTGGCCTGAAAAATGCCTATGAGGGATTTGGGTACTGTATGATGATTATACTTAACGTTTTCACATAAAATTCATCAAAAGTGAAACAGTTAATGAAGTGAGTGTCCTAGTTTAGGGTTTAAATTTCACAGCTGAGAATCTGTTGAGGAGACCAGAACAGATATTGCTCTTCCTTTGACTCTGTTGTGTCACAGACATCTACACATGGAGGATGAATTCAGTGGTTTTGCTTAGATGACATATTTTAGGGTTTTTTACAGCCCTTGCAGCTAGAAACAGCACCTCCAAACCAGAGTTGCAATGCTATTTCATGCTAATGAAATAAATGTGACAGCAACCTGAAAACGTCACTAATCACAGCTCTGCCTAGGGACATGAAGCAGGAAAGCATTATTTCTGCCCTGTTTGGTGGAGTATTAAATACTGATTAGACTCCAGTGAAAGTAACAGGTATAACAGGGAAAATGAGCCATCTCTGTTTCAAGCAGTGCCTGCTTTTGTCACAGTGGGTAGTTTAACCTGTTTAGGATGTATTTTTCTAGCTATAATGAAGTCTGCAGATGATTGAGAATTACTGACTCCACAGCACTACTCCCCACTTTTGGATTTCCTAGCCTCCATTAGTCACAGTTCTGCTTCTCCTCAGAAATCCTCTTTCTTTGCCCTTTTTCCCCCACTGTTGCAAGCAAATGGGCACTGCCATCATTGTGGCTGCCTCTCAGACTTTATATTGTGAGGCTTGGATGGCTTTTGGAGAGCGTGGAAACTCCTGCTCATCCTTAAATGACCCTGGTAAGTGGTGACTGCCTTTCTGTTGTGTTCACTGCCTCTCTTGCAAGCTCAGTTCAGCCTGAAGAGTGAGCAAATGAGGAACTCAAAGGTGGTGCAAGATGCTTTTCAAGCCATTTAGTGTTTAATGAAAAAGTGCAAAATCAAGACAGAGTGAACCTTTCTGTCTTTCTCAGATCCTTTATAAAGGCCCTGGTTTTAATTTAAGTTTAACCTCATTGAACCACAGTCCTTTCTCTCATTTTTACTGACATTTCCAGGCAATCCATTAAGACTACATCTAGTGATAATTAAGGAAAGTTCAGTAGGAACAGATTGTGCTCTGGGCTTCTCAACAGTTACTAGTAATGATGTTAGACTGAAACAACTGCTCAAAATGCAGAGTCTGTATTTACATAGGGTAAGAGGGATGGATGCAGAGAAGATGAAGGTTTATGGTGGGGGCAGTATGTGTTCTGCAGCTATCCTTGGGAAATTACTTTTTTCCATGTCCCTTTGTTCTTCTCTAGTCTTCTGTCTGATTTTTTCATTTTATTTTAATGGTAGGACTTAATGGCAAGTAGTGCCTCCTGGTAGATATTTACATGACAACAAGTCCACAGGCTCCAATTTCAGAAAGGGCTGTGGGCAAAATTATAATGATCATTAATTATCCCTTCTGCAAGTAATTGCGTTTTTTTGGATGAGTAGCTTGTTTGCAGAACTATCAGTCTGCTAAATAATAGCATATTTGCATATTAAAAAATGTAAGTGTCTGCCCTGGAGCACCTGAAGGATACAGGAGTTGATGCAGGACCCTACCAGTTCTGTATTGCTTTCTTTACTTTTCTCAGGCACTGTTGATTCAAGGGAAATTCTTTCCTGAAGTCAGTTCAGTATAAAACCAGCAACTTTTCTGATGGTGGATTTGTGGTGGACTGAGCCCCCTCATCCCCTACTCATTGCAGCTCTGCAGTGAAGTGGACAATGAGTCTTGTGAGACATAAGGATTCAGGGACACTGAGGTGATGTTGAACACTTTTTTAGTATTTCCCACTCATGGAACTTGAAATTTGATCTCTACAATGCTTAAATGAATTTAAACATCACTATGAGTATCAAAGACTTTTGATTTGCATGTGGCCATTATGAAAAAGAGTTTGATTTTATGCTTTCGAGGTTCTTTGTTGTTCAGCTGTTTGGTCTGCTTTGTGGGCTGTGGCTGTTCTTTTCAGGCTGTGAGTATTGAGGTCAGTGAGGGACCAAGCTGTTTCTGGTTGTCCTTGAAATGCAGGCAGGAGAAAGGTTTGTGATGTGACACTCACATGCTCCTTCCTCTGGCATCTATTGTTTCCATTCAAAGGGGAAATAAAACTGAATGCTCAGTTTAAATACAATATTTAAACCTGTGAAATTATTTTCTTTGAATGTGAGGTAGGCAGGTGAATTTCTAAAGCCTCTGAGGTAGTTTTGAATACAGGAAAAAAATTGTGAGTGGTTTTATGTCTCACTACCCCATGGTGCTTATGTAAATGTCCATTTGAATTGGTAGGTGCTTGGGAATTCTAGAAATGCATTTTTGAGATATAGAAGCTATTTTTATGCATTATTAGATAATTTCTGAATCCATCGTGAAGTGACACATCCCTCATTTTAAGCAGGAGGTGGCTGTTGGATCCTGCTGGGGGAAATATGTTGGAGAGAAGCCAAAGTGGGTTTGCACAGCAAGGGAAAGTCATCCAGGAGCTGGGGAGTCAGTGGGGTGGGCAGGGCAGAGCAAGGCAAGCAGAGCTGGCCCAGGGATGGCAGCCAGGCTCTGCCAACAGGGTAGGTCTCCAGACACATCTATAGGATAAATAGGCCCACAGTCAAGCCAGAATTCAAATCAGAAGGTTGAGACAAACAGGAGCCATGGCTGGGCTCAGGCATGGGGTCAGCGTCCCTCAGGCAGGGACCTGGGACAAGGGCTGGAGCACAGGCATTTCCCAGGTGAAGGGGCCAGCCCCAGGTGGTCTCACACAGCCCCTTTCCCAGCAGCCTGGTCCCAAATTGCAGCCAGGCCACATCTGAGCTGGTCTGGGCCCAGCCAAACCTTCAGAGTGGGGACAAGGGTTTGCAGGGTCTGCTGATGCACCCAGGTCTGGGACCACTGGCATCTGGGGAGGGAAACCTGCCTTTCCTTCCTGCATTCCCCCTGCATGCCTCCAGTTATCTACAGGATTGCCTGTGCCTGGCATCCCCAAAGCACAAAGCATTGTGATTTTACAGACTGTCCTGAGGCACCTGCAGTGAATGCCCCTTGCAGTGTCCTTTCTCAGCTATGGCTTTTATGTGCAGCCTAAAACTCATGTCTTGACTATTGACATCATCTCCAGCCTGTTAAATAAAAGTAGAGATGGTCCCTACTCTTTCCTTAGTGTGCTTCAGTGTGGAGAACTTGGTTAGAGACACACAAGTCACTCCTGTACTTCCAAAAAGAAGAAAACTTTTTGGTGCCTGTTGCTGTAATGGGTGAATCAGAGATGATAACGTGTCCTCCTCTGTGGTCCAGGAGCACATATGAGTGTGCTGAAGGATGCTCTCTTATGTGGTGATCATGCATCTACTCCAGGGGAACTTTCAGGTCCTGGATGCTGCAGTTCAGTCTCTGGTGTCAGCCCAAATTGTTTGGGCTTTCTTGTCTTTATGAGCTGAAGTCACATTCAGCTGAAAAGTTAGGCTGGTGTTTGTGCTGTGCTTCTCTGGAAAAGGAACCTTTTGCTTCAAATGCAAACACTTGCTAAGAGAAGAAAGAAACCAACTATAAAATATAACTATAAGCTATAAAATATGTCAATTTTTGTATGAGACACTATACAATGCTATTTTTATATGAATCAAAAATATCCAGGAGAAGTAATTTTTACTCCTGACTTCTGCAAAATCACTGTGCAGTTTTGAAGGAAAGGTGACTCTGCTATCTTTGACTGCTTTGCTGTGTCTTCATGAGACATGCAAAGAACAGATGGCCCAAAACACTACATAGCATCTTCCTTTTACTGTAGTAGAGTTGCAGATCCTATGTCTCCCTCCAGGCCACTCTGGTATCTCCTGAGAGCCAAATGGATTGCCTCAGACTGAGACATGATGTGTTGTGATTCTAGAGATATTCTGGAGTCTCTGTCAACACCATCTGAGATTAATCCATGTTTCCTGTTCTTTGGCACATCTGAAGAATCAATTTCCTGCTTAGAATACAGAAAGTTCAAAAATTTCATACCTCTTTGTTTTATTTGTTGAGAGCAATGTGTTGAAAGTTGCTTTGTGGTATAGAGGACTCCAGAGTCCAAAGCTACATGAATACATGAAGGCTCATGTATTTGTGGGTGAAAAGGAGGGTGAAGATTTATATTGGTATATTAAACAGTGATGGCCCAGTGCATTTGCACCCCTGGATGCAGAATCAATGTTCACAGCCATGGTGTGAATGCTGCAGACAATCAGTGGAATGCCATGGCTGCAGCCAGCTCAGAAGGTTTGGCACATCAGGTTTTCTCTGTTTTCCAAGTAAAGGACTTTAGGAAATCAAGGATATGCAGAACAAAACTATTCTGGAAGAGCAGATTTATTTTCTAATGAGTTTATCATAAAAACATCATCTATTCACTGAAAAATGAAAATGTTTTCTTCTTTGCTTTGATAGGGAGAAATGGGAGGTAACATGAGATGAAAGTTTTTCTTAAGAACTTAAATAGGTCCTTCTTCCTTGAAGTTCCCAGTATTGCCTTTGGCTAGAGTGACTGAAGTTAAAATATAAGGCCCTTTTTTGAAAGGTGTTTGAATTAATGAAGACTCTCGCTGGGCTTTCTTGTTCAAAACAAAACACTGTGTCTGTGCAGGGAAGAAAAGGAAATGGAAGTGGTTAAACACTCAAGGAAAGCAACGACAATGAATAGCAGCAGAAAGTATCTTCCTTGTAACACTGATAAGAAAGAGGAGAAACCTGGTGTGACATTGTGTGTGGAGCTGGCAGAGCTCCCCTCTTCAGTCTGGAAAAGAAGAGCTTTGAAGAAGTTAAAAATGAACTTGAGTGAGATATTAAACTTCTAGGAAGATGATACCTGCAAGAAGAAGCAGAGATTATACAGGGAAAGGCAAACAAAGCAATGCACAGACTCTGCAGCAAGTTCCAAAATTTGAGGAAACTCAAAATCTTTGAACAGTTTTTAATGCATGAAGAGATCATGCTGTGCTGAAGTTACAAAACAATCCAAACCCATAACTTTGCCCAATAATTTTAAGAATTTAAATTTGGGTTCAGACAGTGTAGTAGTGAGTAGCTTAATGAGCCAGCTAGCAGACAAGATAAGCTGTCTGGCCAGGAGGTGTCTGTCACATTTGTGATCAAAGCCTGGGAGTCTTGTCACTGTGTTTTCCACATATCACCCTAGAATAAGCTTAGTAAACCTCATTAAAACATTGTCTTCCCTTGCAAGTTATTTGTGGTTTCACATATTTTGAGGTGTAGTGCTTTACAAGTTCCTGTTTTTTATAAGATTAACATTCACAAAAGACCACAGGATCATGTAACATTTTCTTCCCTCTTTTATTTCACCTGTCTCTGAGTCAAACCCTGCAATTCTTCCAATTTGTCATCCAAGAAGACATCTTATCTGGAGCTATAAACACCAGAGAGTCTTCCCATTCCCTCAGCAGTGCTGTACACCTGGCTGGAAAATCAGAATCTCTGGTATTTCTGATTTGACATACAAGACATTTTGTTTGGCTGAAGGGAAATATCTCAGTGCCCTTAAACCAGCTTTTTTTTTCAGATGCTGGAGTGAATGATGATGGGTGCATTCAAACACGTTGTTGTACAGTTTCTGTGTGCTCGACCCCACACCCAGGCACATCCCTGATGCATCCAGGACACACCCAGGGGTGCCAGCTGGGTGCTCTGTCACACCAGCCTCAGACAAGACTGTGACACCTGGGAACCAGGTCTGCCATGGAAAAGGGGACACCGGGCATCTGACCTGTGACAACTACACCCTGCTCTGTCCTCATCCCGACAGTTTAACTCAAATGAAGATGTTTGCCTTCATTTTGACAGACCAAAACCTTCTCTTTCGGTGCTGCTGTTGTGAAAAGCTGAAATATGTGAGCTGAAAGACACATGGAAAATGTTGATTTTTCTGGAAATTGTGTTTCCTACTGCAAAGAAAAAAGTTATCTGAGCGGTGGTTCATTCCCAATTGACTCTAGCACAGATTCTATCTGAATCTTAGTATTGCCATCTGGCACCCACTTGGAGAACCACAACAGCATATGTTTCTTTTATGTTGCTCTCTGATATTTATGAGTAAGACAACTTAGCAGTATATTTGGCTAATTACTTTTTAAAATTCCATGTCCAGAAAATTCATTGGAAATGTGGTGCAAAACTTTGTTGAATGCAAGTGAGCAAGAAACTGTTTTCAACCTGCAATAAAGAGGAAACATAAAGCAAAGACACAGCACACAATCACACTGCAGCCTGCAGTGGTGATCATGCAAGGCTTCATTTCCCAGGTGGGAAGTGATGAGCAGTCAGATAAAATCTAGAGCTTCCAAATCAGAAACATTGACAATAATGTTCTAGTTAAAAATAATTTCTTTTAAATGTAATGGTATTGTGTTGGCCCTCTCTTCCATGCTCCTGAAAAATAAGTCTGTTTTCTTGAGCAAATGCAAAATACTGGTTGAGGGGGAGCTGTATGAGGAGTGGCTGAGATCTCTTGGTCTGTTCAGCTGGAGGAGACTGAGGGGAGACCTCATTGAAGTTAAAATTTCCTTGTGAGGGGAAGAGGGGGGCAGACACTTATCTCTGCTCTCTGGTGAGCAGTGACAAGATCTGAGGGAATGGCCTGAAGTTATGTCAGGGGAGGTTTAGGATGGATATTAGAAAAAGGTTTTTTACCCAGAGGGTGTTTGGGCACTGAACAGGTTCCCCAGGGCAGTGGTCACAGCACCAAACCTGACAGAGCTCAAGAAGTGTCTGGACAATGTTCTTGGTCACATGGTGTGGCTCTTGGGGATGTCCTGTACAGGGCCAGGAGTTGGACTTGATGGTCCTTGTGGGTCTCTTCCCTTGCTGCTGGAAAACAGCAATTAGGAACAGGGATGGACACTTTTGTCCTTTTATGCTGTTCAAGGAGCTCTTCTGGGGGCTGCATGAGCTCCTCATGGTTTGAGATTGTAACGCTGGGAAGTGAGTGCTCAGGACTACACAGTCCATTGGTTTGGACCTGAGACTAAAATTCTCTTATCACAGCAGAACTAAGAGCTGTGGAATGTGTTACAATACCATGTGGAAACCCCTGAAGAGTTAACTGGGCTGTTACAGGAATACTGCTGTAAGTTGTTATTAATTAATAAATGGAAGATTTATTTTTAATAATTATTATAAGAAGCAGTGTTGGACGCAAAAATATAAAACTTACTCTTTGGACTTTAAGCTGAATTAACAAGTATTAAGGAAAGGACATCCACAAAATTTGCTGGAAGGTTGCTCAGATACTGAGAGACTGCATGAATCCATATATTACTTTAATAGAGCAGCATTTCACAATGCAACACAATTTAACATATTTAAATTGCAAAACAATGAATGTACTATTTTCTAAGAGCAGTATAAAAACTACAGCTACCTTTGGTAGAGTCTGTGCAGAGGAAATGAGAAAGGAACAGATGGGAAAGCATTTACATAGGAGATGGCAGGCAATTTCATTTTTTCTATTGGCATGCTAATTAATGATCTTTCCAAAGCAGGAATGCTGTATAAATCTCCTAAAGGAAGGATAATAGCAAGGTCAGATGTATCTGCTAAACTATGCAGGAATTTGAATGCACAAGTATTGCAAAATCATGTGTCAGATTAATAACCTGTTATAAAGAAAAATTTGAAGTACTTGGTAAATACAATTTGAAATGCAGATAGGAGATAGAAGGACAATGCACTGGAATTTCAAGTTGCAAAACTTGAACTCCTGAGCTGTCCTGGATCCTCCAACTTGTTTAAAGCTATTGCACAGGGTGAATGTTGAAAAGCAGAGATGGGGCTCAGATCTGTCATTTTCTCCCCTTTCCCAAGTCCATGGATGGCTTTGAAAGCCTGCATAGTTTAGCTGAGAAATAGGGATTCAAAGACTTCAAAGCATTCTGTTCAGCTGAGATAAACATTTGAAATAGGGGAGGCTTTTCTATAGCTTAGAATAATAGTCATCATATTTGCAGTTCTTGATGTGACTAAAAGCTGTGTAATGCTACTATCTGCTGTGCTGGGAAGTGAGCAGGTCTCCTGTCTGGCCCAGAAGGAGCCCAGCTCACAGCTACCAGGAATTCCTAATTCCATGTCTGGAGTGCTGCTCAGCTGAGTGTCACAGTGCCTTACCCACACCAAACCCCTGGCAGAGCAGAACCTTTTCCTTTTTCATAAAATAAACAGAAAAATTGCCTAAGGTCACCCTGACAGGCTGTAGAAGAGCTGTAACCTGGGACTCCATCCCTAGCTTTGTCTGGCTCTGAGGCTGCAATGCCTGAGTGTGTTTCTGCCACCTCTCCAGCCTCATCTCTCTCCTTATCACCTTTGACATTTTTGGATCTCTTCCTCTATGATGACCTTCTGCTCCTGCAGCCAAACCCCTGAGAATCCAGTATTTCATTGTGCTGAATTATGTTTTTTAACACATGGAGATTATAAATCTAAAATTCACTGTGGCTGGAGACCACTTAGAAAACATTTTGAATAGGATGACTGTGAGGAGAGTTAAAATATATATTTTGTGGAAAAGGCCACAGGGCCATGCTGTGCCTCACAAGTTGGCTCAGGACTGCAGTTCTGGGGAGAATTTGATGTGTAATGTCTGTAGGAAATCTCTGTGCTCACTCAGCATCCAAACTGCTGGGTATCAAACTGAGTGAGGAACTGCTTGGTGATCCTCACTTTGGATCAGCTCTGCTTGCAAGTAGCTCTGGGCTGGATTCACGAGGAAGACTGAGCAAGCTCCCAGGTCCAAATTTAGGGAGGAACAGCCTGTGACAGCCTCCTGAAAGCCCTGCTGCTGGGCTTGAGCAGAGCCAGGGGTGCCTAGGCAGTGTGGAGATACGTGGTTTGTGTGTCTCACATTGTAGGACTCATGTCCTCCAGCTATCCCACTCCTTTCCTTCTTATTTTCCATGCTAGGTCAGGCTTTTCTACATAGGGAGCTTTTAATGACTTTTCATCAGCCTTTAATGGAAAGCTGAGGATGTGAATTTCATACCTAGAAATTGCCTTTGGAGCAGTAGGGCAAAACTCCAGGTACATCTGCAAGTAAACCTTATGTAAACAGAGGATAAAAAAACAGTAAGGAGTTGGAAATCAAAATGCTGAGGAATAGTAGCACAAATGTCATTGTCAGAAGTAGTATTTGACAAAATAATAAAGTCTTCTAGTGAGTATTCACACATCATCAAGTGGAAAACTGTCCCCATCCCAATTTTTAAAATGAAGGGATTTAAACAGAAGAAAATAGCATCATGATATTGTTCTGTATTTTCAGTAGCAGATGAGATGCATTAACCAAATGTGACTTAGAGAACTTGGCAAGCAAGTAGGACCCAGATGAGTGAGCCTACACTGAAAAAATGAATGAATACAGCTAGAAATACAACAAGGCAAGCATTAAAAATTAATTTTAACCTTGAGATTGAAGAAAATGTTACTTATTATGTATTGTTACATTTGTATGAAAAGGTGCCAATTCTAACCATTGCATGAGCAAAAGAGACTCAACTGTCCAATAATAAAGTTTCCCAAAGATTCTAAAAAAATATTTAGAAGTAAGTGTGGCTGTTAGTTTAACAGGATTAGCATCTAACTTAATAAAAATGAGGTACTGGCAATAAAATAAATAATGCAATTTAATTACAGTCATGACCTTTAGTAATTGCTGCTTTATTATTTGATATTGTAAGAGATTTATTGTATTTGCTGTAAGAATTGTTTTTTTCTCCTTTTTCAAAACCATCAAGCATTGGAATTGGAAAATATCTATTAGATTATCCTATTATCCTATCTATTAGATTATAGTTTATGTATCCCCTGCTGTGCAATGTCTTGTCCAGTTCTGTTGCAAATATCTTGAAGTGTTGTTTTGTGTGAAATGCACTGGAAGGTTATTCTACACACTGAAATACAGATTATTCTTACCATGGAAATATTTTTCCCTCTGGTGAGTTGAGGTCTAGAGTTACTTCCATCCTATTTCTGATGGTTTCTTCTTTTTTTTTTCCTGCTTCTCTTAGTTTAAAATGGTTTTATTAACCCTTTCTTCCTCAGAGTAATCACTCTTTTCCAAGACTGAAACCCATATTAAGAGGGATTACTTTTAACAACTCACATGATTGCTTCTCTGATACTGTGCATTTTTTCATCAACTCTGTAGAATACTTGTGCAATTATTAGTGAAAAAAAGCAAAAAATAAGCACAGTAGAACTGGTGGCCTTTGAAAATTCAAACTCAAAGAGATTCCCTGGTGCCACTACTTTATTAGCATCCTGATGACAATGGAATTCCTGGGGCAAGATGTGGTAAAAGTTTAAAAGCAAAAGTCAAATGAAAAACGAAGAGTCCCTCTAGCCTCCTTCATCTGTCCAGCCTAGTGTATAATATTGGAAAGACTTTTAAAAAACTGCACTACAAAGGATAAATATTAAGACAAGGAACTGTAGCTAATATTAAAGAAATGTAACCAGCAGATTATAGCCTGGCATGTGTAATGAGCTCTCACATTCTTCCCTCACATCAAACTTGTAAGAATCTTTCAAAATCTGCAATGATCTGCCATTGTGCCAATCAATTCATAGCTTTTGGCTTTATTGAGTGGCCAGGTGAACTATATAAGTAACTGGCAATAAGGGACTTCAGGGGATATGTGTTTGTACCTTCAAAAGTAGATTAAAAAAAATTGCTTACTAAATGTATCTAACTCATAGATCAAGTATACACAGGAAATTAATACCTGAATATCAGGGGGGGAAAGGAAAATGTAAATCAAGAATTTGCAAAAGAATTACCTATTTTTAGAATAAATAAGTGTTCCTAAAGAGTCAGTGTTGAAAGGACACCAATGGTTCTTCTGCACTCTCTGCTGTCACCCTGTCTGCAGTCCCCTCTGCCTCAGTTTCCCTTCAGAGCTGCTTCTCACTGGTTTCTTCCCAAGGCTCTCCTGCCTGGGTCAAGACAAGGGCCATTTGTATGGCAGAAGGCCAATCCCAGCCTTGCTGGGAGCTGAACACCATGAAGGGACTCGAAATTAAGTAATTTGCCCATATGAATAAAACACTGAGCACTGTTTTTAGAAGCTTGAGTGAGTTCTGACAGACTCAGTACTTTATTTCAGCTCATCTCACTGCTGGCCCTCCTGAGCCCAGGGCTATCCTCCACACTCCAGAATTCAGAAAGTAACATCATTAATGATTTTGATGGAATTTGCTACCTTTTAGCCAAGCACATTCCACTGGGGCCTGGAGACTCATTTCAGAGGCAGTCTCCCATAGATAAGCTGGCCAAACTTCCAAAAACTCACTCAGATTATTTAATTGAACCTCTTACTCTCAAAAGGAGGTATTGCTTATTCTCAAAGACTTAATAGGTCTCCTGGTCTAGACAGTTCCCTCTGATCATTACAAGAGGAAGAGTCATTAATATCAGCTTATCAAGTTTTTCTGCTCTGTCATATTTTCCCTTCTTTTAATTTTACTGAAAGTGTTACATTAACGCAGCTCTTCTGAAGAAACATGAATATTTTTGGCCTGATCTTCCTCTTGACTGACCATATTTTGAAAACAGGTTATTTTTTTCATCAGCCTGTTTTAGTTTGAAAAACTTTAATTTCCTTCTTAAAGGATCAGAAAAAAACTCCACATCTGATGGCTGCCTCAGGAGCCAAATGAGGGTCTGATGGATGCAGCCAGACCTAAAAAGCACATATTTGCTTGTCCAATAGTTTGCATGCATTATAAATTAGGGGCTTAAACACAGCACAGATAGCCCACGTTTTTTGAGCCATTCCAAAACTCATCAAAACTTGTGGGGAGAGAGCAGTGTAGGATAGGGTTTCCAATGACAAAATTGATCTCTCTTAGGATCTTATTTCTCACTGAAAGTTGCCTGGATTGGTAATACCAATTGGTAATTTCAATGTTCTCTCTGATAGACACACAAGAGGCTCCCAAAATCTTGTACTAGTCACCTAATTCCAGTAGTAACAAAAGAGAGGCATCTTCAAAGAAACAAACAGGCTGGGAAATCCAACAAGGAACCTCTTTTTAATCATCCTACTTATTTATTGAAGAGATTGCATCCAAATTTAGACACCTGTAAAAATCAACAGAAGGGGTAAAAATTGCCCAGCAAGGCTTCCGATAGTAATTTTTAGGAAAAATGAAATGTATATCTTTTCAGAGAACTCAGCAGGGTGCTGCCTTTTCTTTCTTTCTCTTATTGTTCATTGTACTCAGGATGGAATTAATGATTTTCTCTAAGGCCTATTCCTTTCAGAAATCAGAAAAACCATCTGTCCTGACAAAAGAGCCAGAACTCTTCCAAAGCAAGCCTTGCTAACTGATATATTGCTCCTTGAACTTTGATGACCTTCATGAGCACTTCAGCTCAGAGGATAAATCTCATCTCACACCAGTGTGCAGGTGGAGGCAATGTCACAAATGTGCATTACTCCCCACACAAATGATGAATGTCCCATGTGAATATTAGAATTTGCTTAATGTGACTTCAGGCAATTGGAAGTTTTGATGGAGGCATAAGGGGGAAATAAAGGCAAAAAATGTAGAAGTTGTTAAAACATGTCTATAGATAGGAATTGTCATTTCCAACTCCAAACAGGGGAGAAGATCGTATTCTATTCTGGGAGCTACTCTGCCCCAGATAACAACATTTCTTCTATCTGTCCTCACTTTGTCAGGACCAGGTATCTTTCCTCTTGGCACCTCTCTTTGCCTTTCAGCAACCTCCTGCTCCTGTAACCTCTTATTCACATCCTTCTCACCAGGCTGCTTTATCACTGTTTCCTTGAGATTCTCTTTTTCTTTCTTCCCTGGCCTTCAATCTTTTCAGATGTGCTCTAAGAGGATCTTTCTTATCCCGTATCTTTCAGCTCCAGGCTTGCCTTCCTATCCCTACTTATAAATTCCTTCTCTCTCAGCCTCCTCACCCTCCCAGCTCTGTGGGATGGCTCAGGCAGAGGTGGCTGTGTGATCCTGTGCCTCCAGAAGGAGCCCAGCACATCCCAGCCTGGACTTTGATGTCCCCAGGGGCAGCATCCCTGGCAGGTTGTCTCCTGCCATCAGGCACTGCAGCCTTGTGCTGTTGCCCTGGTTCTACTCCCCTGGGCACTGACAATGTGTTGGTGCTGCAAGGATGGTTTTGGGGAGGTGTGTGGTGACATGATGAGGCAACCAGCAAATTTGTGCCATATTTTGCAGAAAGTCCTAGAACTGAATTTTCCTTGCCCCTGCTATGGAAAGAGCCCATTGGGACAGGCTCCCCAGGGAAGTGGTGGAGTCACCATCCCTGGAATTGTTCAGAACATAAAAGGACAACACTTTGTGCTGTGGTTTGGGAGCCATGGTGGCACCTGGTCGAAGGTTGGACTTGATGATACTGCAAATTCTTTTACCAGCCTTAGTGATTCTATGATCCTGTGACTGTGTGAAATACAGGCTCTAAATGTGTTTGCATTCTCTGATCCTTCTACATCCCCAGGTGCTTCCACTGCTGATGTGGGGGCTTGTTGTGGAGTCTGTGAACTTACTGTATTCATTCAGGCTTTTATCTCAAGCTGCTTTAATTCTTTTTGTGAAAAAATGCAGTAAAAATATACAATTCAGTGTAAATCAGACACTTGGCTACTCAGGTAACAGGAAAAAATTCTCCAAGTGACATTTTTGAGATACACAGTCTCTCCCAGGCCATTCCCCTTCTCAGGACTGCCTGTGCAGATGCACTCTCACAGGACTGGGTTTAGCCCAGCTTCTTTCTGCTTCTATTGTGAAGCAGAAAAACAATTCTGGCAAAGGCTTGCTATGGAACTGAGGCCACACAGATGTGAGAGGTGAGCTGAAAAAGAGACATTTTAGCAGGAAATTGTGTTCTGTCTGAGCTCTTTGAGCTGCAAGTCCCTCTTTCATGGGATGACTGAAAATGACAGGACCCTCTTGTCCCTAAATCTTGGCTTTTCTAGGCTCTGGTGTTATGAATAAGGGTAGCATTTGCCTCAGGTTGCCCCAGGGTGCTCTGCTGTACCTCAGGCTGATGGCACCAGTGATGGTGCAGCTTTGTGTTCTCTTTAGTCCATGCCATGGTTTGTAATAATAATGTACCTTATTGGTACAAACCCACCCCAGAATAGGTTTATGCAGGAAACTCCATTTAAGCAGTGATGAGTGTGTGACTGCTGGTGCAGCCCTGTGAAACTCGTTGGAAAAGTCTCTACTTTGCCATTTCATCACTGTAACTTAAGGGAACACAACCCTGACAAAAATGACATGAAATTTCCCATTAACCTTTAAGTGCAATCACAGTGTACATTTTAAATGGCCATTCAGAGACAAGGAATCCTTCATGAATGCAACTAGAAAACAACAGATCTATTTTTACTGGATGTTTTCAGGCCTTATTCAGTACATTAAAATTAATGGGCAAAAAATTTTTACAATCCTGTGCTATTAAAAAAGAAAAAATATCCGAACCACCTCATTCAATTTCTCATCTTGTACCAGCCTGTTCTAACAGGAACTGAGGCAGTTTGCCAAAGGCTAATGATTCAGTTTTATATGATTAGTTTCTTTAGCCAGAAGCAGATATTTAGAGGAACTTATAATTTGTTGCACTGCTAATCTCTAAAATACCTGCAAGGACTCACATCTAGCCATACTGAAGTGTAGTCATGAATCTTTTTTTTTTCATATTTTTGCTCTAGGTTTTTGGAATTAATATATTAATGTAAGAAAAGAACAGTGACAAGATTATATGACCCATATAATTTTTCACAGCTTGGCATCACAAGGATGTATAAGCATAAACAACATAAGGGAGAAGTACCCAGATAGAAGCTGGAGGTTTAATTAGAGAAAATTATGTGGCTATAAAATTGTCAGTATTATTCATAGCTGACCTTGATCAATCAAACTGTCTTAAGTGGGGGCACAGAATAACCTGACTGTGTTTCTGCAGTTTACAACAGACTTCTGTATCTCAGAGTGGCATTTTGATGGTGCCTAATAGTTTGGGATGCCTTTATTATTGAGTGTAACATGGAAAGAACTCTGGTATTCAGAAATGTGGTGAAAATCAATTCCCTTTTTGATCACTTGTGCTGGGTGTTTTGGACTCTGATATGCTCAGGATTATTGATCATTTCTAAAAATGTGGCATGTTATAATCATAGACTTTTTTTCTGTATCCTTCTAAGCCAACACAGCTGGGGTTCATAAGGGAACCTTCAGGCTTCTTTATGATGCTGACTGTAATACCACTAAACACTGCATTTACTGGTGCATATCACACAGTACTTAGCTCTTAAATAGTTGAAAAGACATCTGCCAAATCTGCAGATAACAACTGTAAAAAATGTTCCCCTTTTCATTCTGTATGTGAGGCAGCAGTGGGAGCCCACCTCTTAACTCCTGAAATCTGCAGTGCCTCTTTTTTCTCCCCAGGTGCTGCACTGTGAAAATCAACATTAAAAAAAAAAAAAGAAAGAAAAAGGCTTTTCAATAGAAAAGGAAAAGGGGAAAAAAAGAATTTTCCTATAATAAATTGACTCAGATTGGGCCCTGTGGCCAATGCCCATCTAAATTGTCATAAAAATTAACATAGGAATTACCAGATCAGAATGTCACAGAATAATGCTCCATCTGGTCCAGCATTCTGTTTCCAGAAGTGACTTACACCAGATGCTTCAAGGGAGGAATAAAATATTAAACATTTAGAGAATGCTATAAGTGCCCTCACCAGCCACTGACGTGGTCATCAGGCAGCTGCTTGGAAATCTAGTGGCAGAAGGAGCCTGCCAGCATTTCTGCTTTCCTAGTAAATAGAGCAGAGAAATGCCCTTCCCCGTGGGACACTGGTATCTGCTGGTATCCAGCCCTGGGCACATTTATCATTCCTCCTGTCCTGGTGTGCTCACGTGCATCCAGATGCACACACAAATCCTGCTCCTTTAAGTGCAAAAATCTGCAAGGGTTGCAACGAGAAGGATTTTATAGGAGGTGA
The DNA here is from genome assembly GCA_013400855.1 of Buphagus erythrorhynchus. Taxonomy (NCBI): domain Eukaryota; kingdom Metazoa; phylum Chordata; class Aves; order Passeriformes; family Sturnidae; genus Buphagus; species Buphagus erythrorhynchus. Next base: position 25,320 of record VZTT01039026.1, on the reverse strand, counting down.
TGAAAAGTTGCTCAGGAGGCTCACAGGGCAGGATTTGTTTTAATGAAGCAAAGACATTTCCATCTATTCCAGTCACCTTAAAATCCCTTTATAATCAAAAGAGCAATAATGGCACCTCCAGGTCCTGCCTCTTCTATCTGGGTTTTGGTTTCTCCTTTAGGAGCCCGTGACTTCACAGGCTTGAGCTCCATTGCCTTCCAAAGGTGTCCAGGATGGCTTTGCTCAGACCTCACATGTCTGTGTTTCACCAAATGGTCCCACCTTTGGAGGCAAAGCTAATATTTTTAGAAATATAAGGGGCTTTAAGGAATTAAGATCCAAAACATTTAAGGCTCTTGAGGACATATTTCAGTCTGTCCCTTTCCTTATCCTCCCTTATCACCCAGTGGCAATTACATCTAACAGAGTCTGGATGGTTATGGAAGTGGGATAAGAAGCTTTTTCCCTCTAACTAGCAGCTCCAAATGATCCATCTTCATAATGACCCAAATGTGTTGGCAGTAGATGGCCATGAATGGGCTGATTGCATCGCTAATGGCTGATCACACAAAATGCCCTCTGGATTAACATTAATTGGTCACCTTGGTGGGGATTCACATGAAAAATCTGTCTGAACAGGGGCAGTGATTGGGTTTTGCTTCTCCTGTAGAATTTGTCCTTTAAAGGAAGAAAAGCCCTGAGGGAATGGTGGCACAATCACTGGATGTAGAGAGTGGGTTGTCCTCCCCATGCCTGGCATCTTCCAAAGTCACTACATCTGTATCTAATTGCTTTATATTTCATATTGTTTATAATTGTATATTTGTTTATCTAAAATACAGATAATATTCTTATTGGTAAAAAATAGCTTTCTGTGTATTTTCTTTAAACCTAGTTTGTTGACCTTTCATGTTATGTCTTTTGCCTGCAGTGTCTGGGGACAAGCTGACTTTAGGTGGCTCAGCAACTCTAGTGAAAATAATAACAGGGCTGGTAAAGCACTGCTATTCCTAACAGCCCAGGAATACACAGGATAGATAAACAAAAGCAGAAATCTTCAAGGCAGTGTTGTACCAAACAGTGTCAGAGAGCAACACAATTTAGAAAGACAAAACACTCATCCAGAGTGCAATGCACCATTAAATACAATTGTAGACAATTTTATCTGTACCTAAAATGGGACAGAAATAGAAACTGTCTCTATAAAATAACATCTATTAAGCCTGAGAATGAATCCACACCATAGATGGAAAATTAATTTTTAAAGTGTAAACCCAGGTATTGTTTAATGCCTGATGTCACAGGGACATGCAGTGACATTTTTTTATTTATCTCTAGAGTAATGGTAAAGGGGAAAACTGTCCTTAGGTCATGATATAGGCATGGCATAGAATAATGAGCTTGGAAATTTAACTTTCCAGCTGTAGCAGCTGGGCTAGATTCTCTACAAAGGTTGTCAGTTCTCCATGAGGGGAAGTCTCTAAACTAAGGCTGGAAAAATATACGACAGCAACTGCTTAACTATTTACTCTTACTTTGTAAATTGGTTTATTTTAGTTTAATTCCACAGAATCAGGACTTTCTTACAACAAAGTGTAATACAATTTACTGTCATTTGTTATATGTAGAAGAGGTTTACAGTGAGCTGTAAAACTGCCAAAATTCAGTGGAGGACAGTCCTGGAAAGTTTCTGCTTAGCTGGGCTGCCCCAGCTGCAGGGTGCCTGGGAAGAGGAGATGCTCAGAGAGATCTGGTAACTCTGACCATCTTCCCATGGATCCCAGACTCTTATTTATTCATATTTGACAATTTTAACAAATTTGGCCTTTCAGGAGGGTTGATCTGACTGGTTTTTCTGTTTCTGTCTGTCCACTTCTCTCTCCTACTCCTTTTCTTAGCCCTCTTGCTCCCAAGCAAGAAGGGTGGTTCACCCAAATGTCCCTTGAAGAGGACAGGAGAGCCCAAAGTCCTTTTTGCTGCAGACCAAATTCCAAGACTTTGGGTTCCTGAATGCACAGCATGTCAGAGATTATCAGTGCTGCTGGTCAAGGGGTCAGGACTTCACAGTGAACCCAGTGGTGCAAATCAGGGGTAGGTGATGCTGTAAATCTGCCATGTAGGTGAGAACGGAAGTTTTCAGGTAGTTGATTTAGAAATCACAATTTAAAAAAACTCTTTAGTTTATGTCTGGTTTTACCTTCAATATGAGTAAGAAGATTTAGACTTTTGGCACTGAATTTCAATGAAGATATTTGAATTTTGTATGCCACGGTCTAAACATGCTGGCAGAAATGGGACAATGTTGCCTTTCCTGCTCTACAGCTTTTATACAAGATGAGACAGAGCACATGCAGTGGAGGGAAGGAGAACCTGTTAAATGCCTCGTACTGGGATCCTAAAATCTGTGTAGCTGAGTTTGATGAAGACACTGCTCGCAAGAAGTATAAAATCTATAACAAATGGGGCCTTTTAGTGACAGAGAGTGGAGATGGCAGGTTGTCTCAGATTACCTTGTTCCACCAGGAGCACACACTGCTTTCCAGCCTTCTCTCTGCTATCTCCTGCAGGCTGGAAATCAGCCACTGAGTGTGACTTGGAACAACTAAACAGAAATAGGTGCTGCATTTTGCAAAGAATCCATGCCTGCCTATGTGCACTTATATATGAGGAAAGATGTTTTTTTCCCCTTCATATCTCTCTAGCACAGTGCATGGATGTGCCTGAAGTATCCATTTGAATATGCAAATAGTAGAGACCATTAAATAGACATTATTTCCTCCTGCTAATGATCTTCAGTACTGTCACACTGCTGCACTGTGGCTTCTTCCCAGTGCTTTTTGCTTGCAAACAGCTGATTCCTTGCCCTGTGAGAAAAGGGGATTTCATGAAGCACTGGGCAGGCCCAGGAGTTCAGTGAAATTCCCAGCATGAGGGGCTGGAAGGCAATGCCAGAGAAGGGAGCTGCTTGTCCTCAGCCTGCCAACACAATGGCTTGTGCACAATGGCCTGCTGTGAGCCAGACCAATGTGCTGATAACTGAACTGACCTGCCCTGAAAATAACCTGGTAATAAAGGATTAATTTTCTGATCCATCTCACCACAACTGAGGTGGCCTCACGCTGCAGTGTGCTATGTACTCAAGGGAGGAACTGCATCAAAAGTGTCTCCTGGGTTTGCCTGTTATTGAAATAAAGAGAGCAGGAGTTCATATTCAGACATCTGTGTGGCTCACACGGGCACCATCTGACAGGGCAGTGTGGGTGGGCAATGGGCATATTGTCCTTAGTCTCCTGATAGTGGGAGTCAGCAGGAAAATACTGTTTGGGGGTGAATTGACATCCAGTTCCCTGCTTCTGAGCATGCAGCAGAATCAGTGGCAGAATGAGTACAACCAGTCCTGGAGGCAAGGGAGGAATGGAACACGTCAGTTTTCTGTATTTTGGCCAAAAGCTGCCATCATCTTCAGAGGCTACAATGGGCAGCTCAGGCTGGAGAGATAGGGGAAAGCTGGAGGTGTGAAAATTCCTCTCTCCAGGCTGCTATCCATGAGTCACAGCTATCTGTGGGCAGAGCTGGGCACAGCATCCTCCTGTCACTCTGGCCTCGTGTGTTTGCTCCTGTTTTCATCACAGCTCAGCTATACTGACACGTGTTCAAGCCATTGTAAGATCTCCATGAAATGAGATGGAGAGCTGGGTGTTTCAGTTCTGCTCCTTTTACTTCCAGCAGTTATTCTGTTGCAATAATACAGGGGGTATTTTTGCTCTGTTTTTTCTCCATGAGTTTGGAATCTCACTTTCCCTGCTCCTTGGTTTGGGCTGTGGCTCTGGGGTACCATATCCATTTCCAGAGTCAATTAAAGAGCTGTAATGGGAATCAGAGTGTGATTCTACTTCTTTCACTTCTGAGAACATCAAAAGCAATCAGGACTGCAGATTGACATATTTTCCTCTTTTGTATCTTTTGTTTGTTTGCTTTTCGTTAGCTTTTGTTTGTTTGCTTGGATTTTTATATTTTCTTTACTTGTTGGAACATTCTGCATCTGGCTGTTGTGACTGATCCCCAGTGCAGGGGTATGATCAGATCACGTCCTGGTGAGCAGGTAATACCTGCTGCCAAATGGACCCAGGGGCTTACACAGGTAAATGGAGAAAGTTAGAGCAGTTCTAAGACCACTTCATGGGGCCCTGTGTTCTCACTGGGAGCAGAAGAGGGTCACAGCTGGTGCTCACAGTGCAGCTGAGCATCAGGTCCCACTTGCAAAGATGTTTGCCTAATTCTGTCAGGAGAGTGCTGTGAGGAGCAGGAAATTGGTAGCAGCTTTTCTGGATTTCATAATGCAGGCATCCTGTCATTCTGTTCCCCTCATAAACCACTCAGCAATGATCTTAGATTCGTGCAGCATTTATTACTTTCTGCTCTTATTAGGAAGATAACCCAGAGTTAGATGGTAACAAACCATTTTCTGGTTTTCAGCTTGCATTTGTTCTTTCTGTTTTATACATATCTGCCCTGGGTCAGTGTTAAATTTGGGATTAAATAGCTCTTCCCCATTTCTGCTTTCTTTCCCAGTATATTTATAGATGGCAGTGTTACTTTAATCAGGCTCCAGTAGTTTCTGTCATGAGACAGTTTCTCCACTGCCCCAATCATTTGCCAGCAATTATTTGCATCTGTTCTGGTTTTCTATTCATTTCTCATTAATATGAGTGACCAAAATTGTACCCACTATCCAAATGAGGTGTCAGCAGTACTCTGTGATTTCCTACTAATATTTCTCAGCCTTTACAGGAAAGCAAAGACTTTCCCAGTAACTCCTTGCAGTGCAGATTTTGTTTTCACCACCTTCCACACCAGTGGTTCATAATCCTGTGATCGATTACTGCAATCAAATCTTCTTCCTCTTCTGTTAATTTGAGAGCTGCTGTAGGAACCAAATTATACTTACAGGAACACACATAGTGTTATTGCACTCAGTAAATGCAGCTGAGGTGGGATTTTGAGCTTGCAGTAAATATTCTGGGATGATTTCACTCCATTATATTTAACTAAATTACTGGGTAAAAGCTGAGCATCTCACCTTACTGGAAGCAAAGCAGCAAAACTCACAGCAGCAGCCAATGCTCGATGGCACAAATGTGTAACCCAGCCAAATGGAGAAAGTTAACACTGAAGTATCATCTGTAAGAGCTTGTGGGAAATTTGACAATTGCTGTTGCTTTTTTTTTTTTTTTTTGAAACATCAATGTGACTTTTTTGTACCTGTTTGTTGTCTCCATTTCTTCACCTGTTTCTTCCAAAGTGCAGGTTGTGTAGAAGAAATTTTATGGTTCAGTGAAAAGAGAACAGGAATGTAAGGATGTTTACTAAGAGGTCAGAGTTTATGGAAAAGAGTTGAAGGACATGAGAGAGTGATTTGGTCATTAATAGCTGGGCTCTGCTCTGACCTCCTCAAACCCCCTCACCTTGTCAGCAAGACCTGGGAAATGTCAGTGCTTTGACATTTGTGTGCTTCAGACTTCCTGAGTCTAGAGAGAAGTTGCCTCCCTAAAGTGTATCTGTCAGAGTAATAGTGAATAAACTGTGGCAGTTTATTTCTGAATTAGGATTTTATCATGAAACCATGTTAAAAATGTGCTGAAAGCCACTTTTCAGCACATTAGAATGCCAAAAGCCTTTAACTTGGTGAAAGCATTTTGAATGACTTTGCAGTGGCTTTGATTCAGAAGAAATATTTTCCCTCACTCCTACCATAACACTCAAACCACAAAGGAGAAATCCACAAGGTAGAGTCAGGTTTGGCTTGACCTTGGCCTCGATGTGATGTGTTGTTTATAAGCCCTGGTCACAGCAAGCAAAAGAATTCTTCTGAACAATTTTGCTTCTTGCAGCATAGAAAGCCAGAAGTTTGTTCCCATCTTTTGAGGACAAAGGAGTACAAAGCACATTCTTCTACTGCTTAGGGGAACCATTTCAGGGAGAGATTCCATTTCATTTTGGGTATCACTGGAGTCCAGGAAAGTGCACTGTCAGCTGTGGGTGTCTGGTGGTGCATAAACAACGATAGGAAAGAGGAGAATAGCACTGAGGTGGTGACCCAGCTCTTAGTGGGCAGGCACATGTCAGCATGAAGCTGTCCCTCTGGGCTGGCTCAGAGGCACAGCCCCATGCAGAAGTCACACAGCTGTGCCTGCAGCCAGGGCACGTGCTCCCACAACAGCTCTTGTCTGCACTGAGCTTGACTGAAGTGCCTGGGGCCTCAAGACTGATTGCATAATGTCAAGAAGGGTTTCTACACATTCTCTTACAGCTAACTAATCATTAACTAATCTGACTAACAATAAATGCTAAGAAAATTGAAATATTCTTATTCGTCTCCTCAATGGCAGTCAGATTAAGGTTGTATTGCCAGAATGACAGAAAAGTAAGTCTGAAAAGGTTTAGAATGCTGTTAGATAATTGAGAGGCTGATTACTAAGGGGGTATGAAGAAATTTAATGAGGTATAGCTAGCCCTTTCAGATAAACGTGAAATGAATCACTTTTATTCTTTATTGAACAGGTTACTGAACCTTTAAGGTAAAGGTTCAAGGTAATGAACCTTTATCTGAAAGGTCAGATTCCACTGCCATTAAAATAAATGGGAATGCTCCTCATGGAACAACATTAAGACTCTATTACTAAATATGAGAATAAAATAATCAAGTAGATCCACAGTCTGTCACTTCCATAATTAGCAGGTAACAGCCCTTGATGTCAACTAAATTTAGTATCCACATTTGAAATGGATCTTTACATTTAGTGAAACATCTCACAGACTTTAGGAAGCGTGGGTCAGGTCCCAAATTTCAGGTCAATGCATATCCCCATGTGGGTTTGCTGTACCATGTGAGTAATGGTACCTTGCACAATTAGAACATTACAGGTTCAGACCCACAGTGCTCCTGCCTTTCCATGCAGAGAAGGAGAGAAAAGGTTTCATAAGGGCTGTGTGAGTATTGACCAGAATATCAAATGTGGTCTTATATTCAGTGTAATCTGATCAAGTACACACTGCACTGTTGTAAGATGGGGAGAGGAGTTGTGATGCTCCTTCTGTGATGCTGTAGCACAAGGATGAAGATGTATGATAGCACAATGTGTCAGACAAAGTGGCATCAGTCACATAAGAATGTGGTGGCCACCTCTTGTCTTATTGAGAGAACCAGTCACAACACCAGATATTTAAAGCAAATCTCTTACCTAACTACTGGATGAGTTCCTTCCAGCACCTGGGTTATAGCACCAGGCTTTCAATCAGAGCTGTCATTTCAAAAGAGTGTCCTCTGTGTTGTCACATCTGTAGAGGTGGCTTGTTATGCTCCCCCACACTGCAGAAGATCAGCCTGGGAGTTGGAACTGCCAGTAATAAATCAGTGTTTGTCAAACAACTTATTTTCTCATTCCAGAAATGGATTTGAGATATGGTAGGGGGTTTTATGTTTTACCAGAGAGGGATATTTCACACTCTTTCTGCTTTCTTTTCCATTTCCTGAAATTATAAAAGGGAATATAAGAAGCCCAGATGTATGAACAATAAAACCAAATGGTCCTTCTCTCTTATAGTGTCCTATGGGCTGGATAGCATGAACTGTGATTAAAATTTTTATGGTTAGGACTTTCTATAGGGTCTCCCTCCTGGACAGGTTCTCTCACTGATATCTTTCCTTCATAAAAGATTTGGTACAATTTCATGACTAACTGATTGATTTTCAGGTAACTCAAAAATTAAAATCTCTGCATTTTCTATTTTATATGATATTTTATTTTATTTAAAGAGAGACAAAGAGTTAAAAATAATTTAGGAGGAATGAGAGGCCTGTAGATGCCCATAATCATACAAATCTCCCACCCTTACGAAACCACAGAAATAAAGTAGAAAACACTGAGATATTTCTCAGCTTCATTCCCTTGCAGCACATTGCAGATATTTTTGTAATATCATGTGATTTCCATACTGCTTAAGTAGCTTGGTTTTTTGGGTTTTTTTTGGGGTTTTGTGATATAGGATTAAAACAATCCCTTTGTAAAGACTCATCATGATGGTGCTTTAAAGTGCCATGACTGTCAGCTCACAAGTCATCTTAAAGTTGGATGGCTGACATAATAGCATCTTTTTTTTTTTTT
>VZTT01039026.1:791-17074 GCA_013400855.1 Buphagus erythrorhynchus | reverse complement strand
TTTTTTTTTTTTTTTTTTTTTTTTATGCCTATGTTCAGCTATTGGTTACTTTATGCTGAGCTGTGAACTGTGTGGTTGTTGGAAGCAGCATTAAAAGCCAGGGAGTGCCTCTGTTTTCAAGAATATCCATCACTCTGCTGTTTTAGGCTCCTGACTGGTTGTAAAATATGTCTACAGCCATATAGGATATGTATTTGATCTGCAGACCTCAGAGATGAACAAAACTAAATTGTCCAGAATGAAGAGATTTAAAAAAATATGGAGGGTGAGTGAAAAATATGCATCAATCTATTAGAGAGATTGCAATAGTAGCAAATAAATTGCGAGCAGATGATGCTGGTGTTTGTGGACAAGTTGTCTGGCTGCATGCACGTTGCTTGATCAGACTTTTTATTGCAGGGTTTGATTGTGTGTTGTTTTTGGGGTTTTTTTTGCATATTAGCTGCATCTTCACAAATTTCTCGAGAAATTAAGCATTCAAGTTTATTTGACTTTTGAGAAAAGTTTCAGAGAATTTGCAACAACAACATTTGTACAGTAAGATATCTTGAGGAAACTAAACTAAACTGATTTCCTCTGTGGCCTTTAAAAATGCCATTTAAGGTTGGATGAATATAAAAATAAAATTACAAAAAAACAAGCCTTTTTTCCCCTCAGGCTGTATTTTAGAGCTGAGATATACTGTAGAGCTGAACTAAATGGAATGTGGATAAAGCCCTTGCAGCATTGGAATCTAGCATGATGGTCAAATTAAATAATAACAGATTATTATATTTACTTTATAGACAATTGCATATCTTACACGTTGGAAAAAAGAAAAATTAAACAGATGATTCTTTAAAAAATGTGAAGTTAATGTGGTGCAACAAGTGAAACTGGCATCTCTCTGATGTCTCATAAACTGGGTTTTCTTGAAAACTTTGGGGTTAGTTTTTCTCATTGTTAAATTTACTGCAAGGAGTAGCCCTTTTAAAAGGAATTTAAAATCTTTAAATACAATTGTTTGGATGCTTTCAGAAGATGGGGCTCTGATATCAGTTAATTATGTAAATTATGTTGAATTATTAGTTAAATAATGTGTATTTTCCCTGATCTGAAGCTCAGTTGACTTGTTTAGAGATAACATTGATTTGACTACTTTAACTTAGCTTTGGTTTTATATTCATTCATTTCATTTGATATTCAATGATGAGAAATGCTTAATTTCCATAATACACAGCAATTTATAGGCAGGGCATTGAGTACTAGAGGACATTCACATTTATAAGTCTGTCTTCAAATAAATGTAACATCTCTATTTACGGTTTTGTTTGTTGAAAAGTGTTATTGCCTGAGTAAAAATTATATTTTAATCATCATACAAGTTTCATTTGTGCAAACAGGCAGTTTCCTTAGAAATTAAAACAGATCCATTAAGCATAAGTAGATATTATATCATATTAAGTGACATGAGATAATCGCTGTAGTCAAAGCATGGTGCTTAAATGGGCTCTGGGAGTGGTTCAGTTGCAAGAGACAAAATGTCCTTCTTGGATAGAAGTATTTTATTTGCATATAGCCATGTCTGTTGTTGTGCAGCTGAACACTTTGTCCTTTACCTCCCATTTGTGAAAGCTATTTAACTGCAGGCTATTAGGCATCCTTTAATTGATGCATTTTCTGTTCTTCTCCCTGAAGCGTTTGTCCCTGTTCCATCATTGTGGTACCTGGCATTTCAGGGTAATATAGCTCAAAATTAAAATTGCTGCAGAATCAGATGTCAGTTTTAAATATTACTCTTTCCCTTTTTTTCCTATTCCAAACTATTCTGGATAGAAGTACATCGAAATCTCAAAGAAAGCTTTTATGGTTGGGAATTAAACCAAAAGGGTTAGACCTTATATTGTGCAGAGTTTGCTTTTATAATAAGCCATAATATATTTATGCAGGAGATTATATGTCTATGATATGGCACACAGTCCCTTCCTCCACTTAACACTCAGCATTAACTTGCTCAGTATTTATGGATATATCAAAACTATGATTTACACTGTACTTATCATTAACATCCCTTGCAATAGCTCTCCGTAGTTCTTGCCATCCTTCAGAATCCAGCCATAAAATGAAGAGATTAACAGATAATTAAATTAAATCCTTAATTATTTGGGGATGATGAATTCACTCTGTGATTCCAGAAAGGTATAGAGAGTCTTTTTCACAAGCAGTATAAATTGAAACCAGTGGAGCTGTGATGATTTATGCCTTCTTGATGATCTGACTCACACTGTTAATTTTCTGCTCCTCTTTTAAAAACATATTAATAAGAAATGGATGTAGGAACTGTTTATTAAAATATGAAGCTTTCAAGATATTTTTTGAAATATTATATACACTCCAAGATAGCACTGCTTGAAAAGTATCTGTCATTTTTCACACCAAATAGAATGTCCTTCAGCAAAAGGCAGGGAAACTTCACTTTTGTTTCTCCAGAGGTTTCTGCCATCCATGGGATGCCTCTCATTGTTTTCAACTAATTCTTGATCTGGCCTGTGTTTCTTGCTGATCTCCAAAGGGTTAGAATATACCACTGACAGTTAAATCTTCCAAGGTGTTTGGCAGATATCCACTCCTGCTGGAGAAGTGGCTGGTGACTAAACACTCCTGAAGATACAGCCAACTCAGCCCAATAAGGACATAAAGCCAAGCTTAACAGTTAAACCACCCCAGGGAAATTAATTAAAGGGTCAAAAAAAGCAGAAACAATAAGCAGTCAATCTTTCTGCACTCAATTCTGAGTATATTTGCTCAAAAAAAATCTGCCTTACAGTCATCATAAAGCAACTTGCAGATTATGGAATTTGATGGGAATGCTGGACTATGGTGAGGACTGAGGGTTGTCATTTTTACCTCAGGTACTGGGCTTTTTTGAGACCTTGTTAGTAATGGTTCTTCCAGATGCAGAGATGTCTGGTTAACACTTGCCCCAACCTTGGAAAAAACCACTGTGCCGAGTTTTCATAGTAATAAAAAAAGGAAAGCAATCGTCATGGAAACATGAAAATCGGTTTGAAAGTATATAATGGTACTTCAAAGCCACTGATTCTCTTGTGTAAGCCTTTATTTAGAAAAGAGCTCAGAGCAGACATTATTTACTCGATAGGACACTTCATTGTGATCCATCATACCCACAAGTGTTTAAGCTCCAGGTTTTTTAATGTGTTTTTGACCCAATAGATTATCATGGCTATAAAACCTTATTATGGCCTTTCATGCTAAGTGTTTGAAGGGGTGTTTGGAGCAAGTATGCCTTTTTGAAAAATCCCTATAATTTGTTCCAGAAAATGCTTATGGTAGTGGGCTGGAGCAATTTGTTCTCTTCAGGAAGAGCTCCTGGAAATGTCACCAATTCCATCAGGCAGCTGTACTTTCCTACCTCATAATTTTTGTATTTTAAGCTGTAAAATGGTATAAAACACTGATTCTGGAGCAATTTTTAAGTCTCTCTGATTCTTAAATACACATCTCCATAAATATTATTTTAAGTAGTTTGTGTTAGCATGTATAGACTGAGACGCAAAAAAGAATGTCTTATTCAAGTGCAGTTAAAATACATTATATTTTTAAAAAATTATAGCCTGAGCTCCAGCCTTAAAGGCAACAAGGCTGAAGGGTTTTAACCTGTCAACAAAATGTGTGTGTGAGACTTTTAGGGATTTCCTTCTCCCTCAAGTGGCAGTGCCCTTTCATTACTGAGCACCAGGTATGAGTGCAAGTTCCAGATTGTCCATCAGTATGGTGCAGCTTTAAATTTGGAGAATTCCATTTCTTCCTTGCAGTGTGCAGGACAGATGTTCCTGGGCTGTGCTGTGTCAGAGCATCCTGCAGCAGCTCAGCCTAAGCAAGAACTGATGTAAGAGTTGATGGCCCCAGATTCGAATGAGCAAAGATGGATTTATGAAGGGAACACGGATCTCCGGAAATTTCTTGATGCTTTGTTTTCTGCCTCTCCCTCCAGTAGCTTCTGACAGGAGGCTAATGGTTGCAGCAGCCCATCAATTAGCACTCTCCCCACTTCCCATTTTCATGGATGCTGCTCCCATCCTCTACAGCAGGCACTAATGGGGGAGGGATGACTGGGAGAGGAGAGGGAGAGAGGGAGGAGGCGTCTGAAACCCTCCAAACCACCCTCAGCACGGGCAGGTGGGGAAAGGCTTGGGCTGAGCACATCCTGAAGGAAAGGTCCTGCAGCAGAGGATGAATCTGCAGCACCCTTGGGTGCCTGCCCAGGTGGAGGTGGAGCAGCCTTCTGGCAACCTGAGCAGCGAGGACCTGCCTGAGGATGATCTGGTTGGTGCTGGCAGGTGGGAATGGGGTCTGAGAGGGGCAAAGATGACAAAAAGCCCCCAGTCTGAGGTGCAGGTGTGGGACATATCTTGGGGAATCTGCTTATTGTGTTGGCAGAGGGCAGTGGAGGAGTCAGGATTTCTGCTTTGGTGGTTCTCCCTTTGCTTTCTCCTCTCCTCCCTTTGCTGGCTTTGTGAGCAGGTGGAGGAAAGGGGGAGGAAAGGATAGGCTGGAATAGCTCACACCTCCACTGCTTCTGCTGGGACCAACTCCAGTCCCTCTGACTCCTTTGTCCCCAGGTAAGTAGCAACAGTGAAAGAAGGTTGTAGAGCAGTGTGGGTCAGCTCTTTTCTCACAGGTAACAAGCAACAGGACAAGAGAAAAAGGACTAAAGCTGTGCTAGGGAAGGTTTAGATTGGATATTAGGAAATATTTCTTCACCAAAAGAGATGTCAGGCTGCCCAGGGAAGTGATGGAGTCACCACCCCTGAAAGTGTTCCAAAAATATGTAGATATGGTGTTCAGATGCACAGTTTAGTGATGGACCTGGCAGTGTCAGGTTAGTGACTGGACTCAATGATCTTTTCCAGTCCAAAGAGGACTTTTCTGAGCTTAAAGATTCTATGATTCTGGGTGGGTTTTAGTTCCTGTGATTGTGGAAAGGTTTGGCTGTGTCCACTTCAAGCCCTTTACTTTCAAGGACTTCTCATGGCTGAATCAGGAGGCTCCACCATTCTCCCCTCTGGAGATTCTTGTCCTGGCCCAGGACTCAGCCATGCTCAGTGGACTCACTTGGAAAGTGCTCACACAAGTGAACCAAGAAATGGTTGTTCAAAAAGTACCATTTCCACATAAATGTGACTCAATCACATAAAACTTTCTGTTTATGAAACTGAAAAGATCAAATGTTAACCTTCAGGAGGCATTTGGCCATTTGTTGCTCTCTGTGAGATGCATTTTGCTAGAGAGGGTGGCAGAAAACAAATTGCATTGGTTTAAAATGATAAGGAAAAGCATTTTAATATGTTCTTGGGCATAACAATTAGTGCCACAGAGGTCTTCCTTGCAAAGATGAGTTTGCTCAAACTGGTCTTATTTATTCAGGGCTGTCCTTTGTGTTGTGAAACTAGTGAGAAAAACCCTATAAATCAACAGAAATGTACATTACAGATTTTGCTGTGTGTTGCTCCTTTTATAACTGTTATAAGTTTTATAATTATACTTAAATATAAGTCTGTGGTGTATTGGTTCAATAGGGGAACAATTTAATTCACTTCATGTTCAAGGGATAGATCTTTTACTGCTCAAATCCCCGAGGTCAGTAGGGGACTCTCATCTATGGTAAAGCTCTTAAGTGTAAACTGGATTAGAGAATAATTTACACATGCTTGCAAATCTCAGTGAGCAGCCTTTAAATGGCTTGATTTTAGGTTTTAAGTGGACTTGGTAAAGCAATCTACAAATACATCCTACTGCAGCATTAGATACAAATATAGTACAGACTGTTTTAAAAAGCTGCTGCTTTCCATTTGAATTTTGCAAACCCCTATGGATAAAAAACTGTATTGAAACTTAACACACTGATCCTGCAAACCCTTATTCAGATGAGCAATTCCCTTTGTGACAACAGCTCTTTTGGTTTCTGTGGGAACCACCTATAAAATTAAACATATCTATAAATGTTTACTGCCCCATCAGAAAAAAATAATGGATTGTTGAAAAATGAATGGCATTGGGTGTTCACTGTCCTGGCACTGTTATGAGGTTTTTGGATAGAGCTGATTGAGATGTAGTTAAGCCATAGCTACACAGACCAGGGACTTAAGGGTGGTCCTCTGATGGATTTGGATTCATTTCCCTCTCCTGTGGGATGTAAAACCCTGGCAATAAATTGCAAAGGGGACCCTCCCAGGGTGAAAAACCCTTCACCCCCAACATTCTGGCTGCCTTAGCAAGTTCCTTTCAGGTTATTTCATCTGAAGATATCAGAGAAGCTGCTTGTTTAATACCAGGGATGGTATCAGGGTGTCTATAGCACAGGGGCAGCATTTCTACAAAAGAAATTGCACTCTCAGAATATCACACTACAATTCAAACACTTCAGCAACCTAAAGCTAAAATGGAAAATTGAGCAAGCAAATGATCATGAGTATTTCCAGCTTAACTCTTTTTTGTAAATCACTTTTCACCTATTATCCTCCTTTCACAATAGACCATGCTAAGAAGTTGACTGCACATCTGTTCATAAGACACTGATGCTGTACTGATGGCTGTCTGTAATCACTGCTAGCAGTGACAGCACACTGTAGGAAATTCACTTCAGCATTTCTAGTCAGCATTTTCACTGTGAATGATGAGATCTGAGGTTTATGGAGTAAAATCCTTGTAGTCATAAGCAGACCTCCAGTAAGTTACCATAGCTCAAGTCTTAGATGCTGAGGGTCTTCTGGATGAATGCATCTGATTTAGCAAGCCATGTGGCACAGGGAGTAAGCTGCATTGCTTGCACAGAGAAGTGGCTTCAAATTATCTGTTCTTATTTAAATGAGATGCAATATATCCATAATTGCTTTAATTTATTTTTAAATTATGAAGGGAGGGGAAAGGAGGAGGAACAGCACAAGAATTCAGCCCTTCTGTTCAGGGACAACACGAGCAGCTTCTCTGATTTTGCATTCATAGAATCATGATTTGGGTTGGAAGGGACCTTAAAGATCATCATTATTTACCTCCAGGGTGGAAGGCTCTCTTCCCACAACTGCACAGTCTCATATTGCTCTCTTCTCTACATCAGCACATCCTTAAAGCAATGATGGGGAGCTGGGACTTGTCCTTTGATTCATTTTTTTATAGCCACAATGGTCTTCTTGGAAGCCTTGGGTTTTTGGAAATAAAGGGTCTGTGTGCCATGATTGGATGTAGGAGTTTGAGTCTAGTCTTGCTAATTTAAGCTCCTAAATTAGCTCCTAGCCTCTTCCAAGCAGAAAAAAGAAAAAAACCTAAACAAACCAGTGAACAGGTTTGTCTTCCAATAAGTTAGGGTTAGGGTTAGGTTCAATGGGGCAGAAGCTGAATGTAATGTGTTTACATTTAGCAAAAAATATCTGTTTATGCAAAAAAAATAGGGGTTTTTGTTGCCTGTATTTAAAGGACTCACAAAATACTGATGTCAAAAGAAAGCTCCCACCTCACACATTTTTAATAAAACCAATGGACTCCTTGCTAGAGGGATGTGGAGATGTCTCTGTCTGAGGACAGAGTGACTCTTGACTGCTAATTTCATGATCCCCTGAGGGTCTGTCAGGAGAGATGGGTTGTCCTGCTCATCCCTGGGCCATGGTCCCAGCACAAGGCAGATCTTCCTGGGGGAGACCTGCTACCACCCCACCCCCAAAGAGATGAGGGGTCCCTGTGGGTCTGTGGGAACTGGGCTGTGCTGTGACAGAGCTCACTGGCACAACTGGACCCCTCCCCAATACAAAAAGCTGAGGAGAAGCCAGCCCTGTCCCTTTTTCTGATATCTCCATTGAGAAAGGCCTTTCCTGCAGAGGTTTTCTTACCCATCTCAGAGTTTTCCTCCTCTGAGTGGAGGGCAAGTGTTTATTACCTGAGAGCTCTTGCATCTTTGACCCCACAAATAGTTTACATAAGCATGAAAGCACATGAGCCTGGTCCAGGCTGGCACCTGAGGAGCACTGCTGCTGGTTAATTTGCATGTGCCCTGCTAAATTGAATATTTAATCTGAAAATTTTATAGGTTATACTCATGGGAACTAATGTGCAGAATTTAATGGCAAATAACACAGTCACTAAAGGTCTACATATAATTTATTATTGGGTTTTGTGTGTGTGTTGTTTTTTGGTTTTTTGTTTGTTTTCAAGAATGTTGAAATTGTCCTGGGGCTCCTCTTGACCCTCTCTCCCTAGAGGGTAGTTGTGACTTCTCCTCCTTTGCCCAGCAACAGCACTGGAGGGTGGGAAGGTGAAAGTATCCTTGAAGCATGGCACAGAATAACTGTTTGGTAGATAATTGCTGCATTTAGAGAGGGTACAGAATTAATGGTGTGGTGTCCTCATGGCAAAAAAATTGCATGTATTAGAGAAGCAGTGCTAATAATTCAGAATGCCTCTGCAAATGGCAAATGCAGAAGTCTGCATAATTGCACAAATTTGGTGAGTGTAAAAGCTGTGTAAAAGTAATGATTTCTGATGGCAACAAATAAAATAGCACATCTTTCAGTTCATAAAGAATTTGTTTATGAAAACTCTGGAGTCTACTGAAATCTAAGGACTCACTCCCTTTGCCTTTTACTGGGTGTTCTGTAGCAAGGTGTTACCAGTTCCTGTCTTCAGGCAGGATGACTGGCTCATCTCATCTCATATGGTGAAAATCAGTGTTCTCCAGCCTTGGCTGAAGAGATCTTAATCTGGAGGGCTGGTCAGGAAGATGGTTACTTCTTTCCCCTCCAGTGATTTTGGGACAGTTTTTCCACAAGTTAATAACCAGAAGATTTTTCCTCTGCATTTCACTATCAGAGCAGCTCCCAGATCACTTTTGTCCTCACTTCAGACATATCATTGTTGAATTTCTGGCTATTTTTCCCCTATGATAATTTCCTTTTATTATCATTGGCTTCCAAACAGCTCACATGTGAGGCAAACAGGAAAAATATTTCTGTGTGTTGACTGTTCTCTTCTAATACCTACAAGAGAGAAGAAGGGGGGTTTCTTGCTCCCTTCTGAGGTCAGTCTTAATTTCATCATTCTTGCACATTGACAAAAACAAAATGCTCTTTCTTTTTTCTGCACAAAGAAAAGGACAACATCTGGAGCTGTGTGATGCCAGCAGAAACCCTCCTGCTGGTAAAAACACCAAGAGGGCACAGATATTCAACCATGAGGTTGGATGGAGACCTTATAGGGTACATTTGAAAGTATGTAGCTTAATTCTGCAGCCTCAGAGACTGAGGTCTATTTTAATATGTTGTTTCAGTCTCCACCATCTGGGAAAGCCATTTTTTGTTGTGGAAATCTCTCTATAATTAAAGGTACACATTTTTTTTTTAAACATGTCTGTTGTGTTAGTGCATTAGAATAGCTAAGCTGCATCCCACAGACTTTCTCAGAGGATAAAGATGTGGTAACAAAGAGGGGGGCTACTCTGGTATACCCCACAATCATGTTCTCATCTGGATTTTGGACTTGTACAGAGCTGAATCCTTGGAGGGAGGAAGGCCTTAGTGTTTCCTTGGTTAGCCCTCTGGGAATATAGCCAGACTCCTGGCTGAAGAGTCAAAAGTGTGATAGAATTTAGGATCATTTGCTTTGAAACAAGGATTTGACCCATACAGACTTTGGAAAGGTTCTAGTGAGCATTTCTTGCCATTCCTTCTCTTGTCTTGTTTTTGCTCCCCATAAAGCTTGGAGCAAGCACTTGCTGGACCACATGAAAGAAACAGGTTTATGTCTGCTTTCTGAATTTCACTGTTTTTATTGCTTTTGTCAGGCTGTTCCTGAGAACCAAGTATCTCTCAAATAGTAGCTTGTTTGACAATAAGGAGATGGGATATTGCTCTCCACAACATCTGCCACAGTTTCAGGCTGTGTACAGCAACTGATGGGGCAAAAAGTCCTCTTGCAGAAGGAAAAATCATTACATTGTCTTTCTTTTGGTGAAGAGCAATCCCCTCTGGAGCACATGAACCCTGATAGATGGCTGCAAAAGATACAGTAGGGTGAACTGAAATTTTTTGACATTTAGTTCTTCACAGAGGTGCTTTAAATAGATGTTACATACAGATTTACAGCTCTTAGATGTAGTGATGTTCCCTGTCAAAACTGCCAAAATCATTTGTTTGCTCAGAAGATGAAGCAGTTATGGCATATATTGCTTAGAACAAAAGCTTATTTTAAAAGCAACAAAATAATAAAATGAAGCTGAGTTTTTGTTTTTTTAAACATACATGGATATTTTTCCACAGATCATAGGGTTTGTGGTGACACATAAATTCTTTCTGGATTCTTCTTCAATAAATTTTTGCCTTTTGAATGTGAATTAGCTGCTTTGTGTTTTTTCTTGGTTCAGGTCAGCTATTTGTATCTCTGGAAAGTCCTCCTCCTGTTGCATATCTCCCCACTACTTCTAATGTTATGAACTGAGAACATTTTTCATATTTCTGCTCCTAAGCACTCTAAAACCACTGGGATGCTCCAAGGGCCATGTCTGAGCAGCCAGACACACCTCACGAAGGTTTTGCAGAGAAAGGAAGCTCTGTGAAATTCATTATTAAAAGCTCTCAGGCTCTTTCTTTGGCTGCTGGGACTGCCCTGATGGTGATTCTGTTCCTGCTGCCCCATCACTGAGTGCTCAGGGACCTGTGGGGCTCCCACCAGGAGTTTTCAGGGTGCAGCAGGTCTGGGCTCAGCCTGGTGCCCAGGATTTCTGCTTTGCAGGGGATGCTGAGTGGGTGTGTTGCTGCTGATACCCTTCAGGTATCTAAACTGCACCTATTTTCCTTCCTCTTTCTCTCCTCATATCATTTCTTGTCTGCCTGTTGTACACCAGCACAAAGTAAAGAGGAATCTACCTTTTGATTTGTGATAAAAGTGATTCTAAAAATACATGGAAGAGATCCCCTGGCCTCTTTTCCTACCAAATCAAATCCAGAAATCATGTTTGTTTTGCTTTCTGCTGTGAATTATTTTTGTCTCCTCAGTCTTTTATAGAATTACACTCTAAGTGAAAGAAATGATCAAAGGATTGGAACAATTAGTGCAAGAAAGAACATTAAAATATGTATAAAATGCTTTGATTTAATGACAGCTAATGTGGATGTGAGTTTATAACAGTTTGCATATTTATGAAAGATGTAAACATGAGGAAAACAAGAAAATATTTGTTATAACAAGTTGGAGTTTAATTTATACTCATGGAGTGAAATTTTAAATGGAATTATGTATGTGGAATACAAAGAAAATTGTACTGCCTATAACATCTCTTCAGCTATAAAATAGTTCACAGAAGATGCAACTAAAACCCTTTGCTATTATATTAAAATTTTCAACTGACCTAGAGGAAACACTAAAATATTGATTTAGGAGACCAGTCTTGCATCACTAAAAAGGGAGTCTGAATGATGGAGTGGTTGGGGCTGTTCTCCAACACTAATTCCCAAGATCCAATAGTCTTTGAATTTGGTGAGATGTGCAGAGGGCAAACAATCTCAGAGATACAGTTCCATTTTTTGTGCTATGCAGTGAGCTGAGCAGCAACTGCTGCAATGGATTCCAGCCTTCATGAGCCTGTGATGGTATTGCATCTAATTGCTTTGCAGACTGTATTATATTTTAGCTTGATGCCTCTTAGGAAAAAAGAAAAAAAAAAAAAAGTTAATTCCTTTTTGTACCAGAAGTGCTTTGATAAAGAAGTGCTACTGTTGTTCTGGCAGAAGCAGTGTCTGTGCAGAGTGGTTGGTGTGGGTCCAGAGACACCAGTCTGTTAGACCACCCATGGCAAAATTTATTCCTCAGCCCCTCCTTCAGAAATTTCTCAGGACAGCATAAGCAGTAATTAATTCTGAAGCAGCCCACTGAGGCGAGCAAGGCTCATTTTCCAGGTTAGGCTCCTCAGAAAAGATGGTGAAGCTCTCACAGAGCTGTAAATATCCACTGCTTTATCCACTCAGCATCTTTCAAAACCAGCTTGTTTGGGAGTACCTACAAATGGGTTTACACACCTTGCATGACTCTTCTAGATTAGAAAACTGCACCTTTACACTCCAGCCCAAAAGAGCTGAGGGCAAATTCAGCACTTGAACATAAAATACAAGCACATCACACCACTGGGGCTGGCACAGCAGCTCCTGAGAGCCTCAGTGTGTCCCTGCCCAGAGGGGTGGCACTCAGAATAATCTGGAGCAGCATTTCACCTGGTGGGGAGATGTGCTGTGATGGAAGAAAAGGGGTGGACCTGTGCAGGGCTTTCAGAATCTGCCCATGGTTTGCATTCTGAAAGTGCCTTTGTCAGGCAAGATAGAACACCAGGATGCAATTTGCTGTGTGGACTCCAGATATGAGTTGGAAACCATGAGATTCTAAGCAAGTGCAGCTCTTGAACTAGCAAATACAAATATTTTTACTTTGAATTTTACACACTTACTAGAAGGGCATGCAGAGATGATGTGGCAGATACATGCATTACAGTCACACAGAATATATGAATGTGTGATTATGTGGATAGGAAAAAAGACAACAAATGTAAAAAAATGAGAATTTGTTAAAATCAGAACAGAAAAAGATCAGTANACACAGAATGTGTGATTATGTGGATAGGAAGTGATAAAGACAACAAATGTAAAAAATGAGAATTTGTTAAAATCAGAACAGAAAAAGATCAGTAACAGGCAGGTAACTTAATGGTGGAGAAAATCTTTCCTGACTTACCTCAGTGTGTGTTAAGATTCACAAGAGGTTTCAGGCCATCTGCTGATGTAAAGCAGTCTCAATGCTGAGCAACACCACCTTGGTACAAACCAATCTACCTTTTATTTTCTAAAACTTGCATGACATTAGCTTAATTTCTCTAAGGCGACTAAATATGGTATTATTAAATTATCTTAATGAGACCATGGTAAACAAATACCCGTACTGCTGATATGTTTTTTCTCTCTGTAAGGTAATGAATATATTTATTCACTGATTTGTAACTCAGCTGGATTTCTGACTTCTGCCTATAGAAAGCTCCAGGCCACTTCTTTTGAATCTCTTCGCTTCTAATCTTTTCTGGAAATCGTTATTTTCTATTAGCATAACTAAACAGAGCAAATGAAGCCTACAGCTATTACTTATCTATGCTAAGCTCCTTCTTTTACTGGTACATTATTCTGGATATCTGATTGTTGTTCCTTGTATTATCTTTTGCTCAGTAAGACATACAGTGCTACAGAAAGACTTAAGATTAAATGATAGGAGTGCACTTAGCTCAGTCTTTCTGCTGTAGTTCAGAATTATTTGGGATTTAGGTCAGTCATCTAAGGATTCATCTCCTAACTAGAAGATAGATTTTCTTTGAATCATTAAGTCTCCCAGGTCTCTTCTTCCCACATCTCTGAAGTGGTTCTTTCATTTATGAGCTCCTGGCATGCTCAGATAATTTTCTTACATGGTTTGACACAGTATCAAAGTCCATTACTCACTTACCAACCCTAATCCATCCTCTGGCCTCCCTGCAGTGCAACGGAGCTGAATCTCCATCCTCCCTGGGACTCAGCCAAGCCCTGGCTGAGGGATGCCTTGTGCAAAAAGGCTTCTTATAAACAGCAAAATCCCCTCACTTGCAAGCCCAGACTTGGGGGTAGGGATTCCTCTTACAGTCACAAACTCAAGGAGGCAGGAGGAGGAATAGGAAAAAGGCAAGGAAT
The DNA here is from genome assembly GCA_013400855.1 of Buphagus erythrorhynchus. NCBI lineage: Eukaryota > Metazoa > Chordata > Aves > Passeriformes > Sturnidae > Buphagus > Buphagus erythrorhynchus. The sequence continues at coordinate 3,332 of VZTT01039026.1, read as the reverse complement.
TGACATACTTCAATACAAATAGCAGTTTGGCATAGATCTGGAGTTCTTGGTGTCAAATGTAATTTAGAAGAATTCAGAAGTGGAGTCCCTAAGTATTTTAATTCTGTTTATATACATATATAAATAAATATCAATCTTTCCTTACACACTCAGACATGAAAACCCCATAGTCACACTACACATGGCTGTGGATGTACAAGTGCAGCAGTCCTCCTCAGGGAGGAGAAGTGTATTGCTTCACCAAAGGGTGTTTAGAGAGAACTTTGAACACTGGAGCAGCAAAGCCATTCCAGCAGTACAAACTTGGGGAAGATGAACCTCTCTTAACTTAAATGAACTCTGTGTAGGTTGAAAAACTCTTCTCAACACTGCCAAATCTTTGAAGTGAAAATCTGCACGTTGTGAGGGAATGATTGAAGTGTGAAAACCACCTGTCCATGAGAAGCCTATAAAGGATCCTCACCTGCTCTGATCAGTGTGGATCAGTGCAGCACGAGCCATTGCTGTGTGCTGCTCTCTCTTTGTGCTGTGCATTTCTCCAGCCCCTATGTCAGTGTTCAGCTCATGCCATAGCCTGCCAAATTCAACGTCACTAGACCACCCTGACACCGAAAAAGGGCCACAGGACACAGAACTGGGGTGACCAGCTGAGATGGTGGGCTGGCACAGAGTGAGAGAATAAAAGCTTCATAATCCAGGGATGCAAAGAGAAGTTTTGCAGTGAGCAAAGATCAGATATATGAGTGGTGCTCTTTGGGTTACATGAGTGTGGCAAAATTCACAGGGAACTTGGAAAGAGAAGTTGACCCAGGTGGAAGTTGCCTCTGTTTTTCAGTTAAAGGAGAGAAACCCTCTGGTTCTCATTCTGCAAAAGTTCTCACAACAGAGTTGGGTTTCTGCAATCCCTTTGGCCAAGAGGCCAGCACGTTCCTACCCCCATCTCCATAGGCACAAAGCATTTGCAGTGGTCCCATTTAAAGCCCCAAAATATGCTTGAGACCTAAGGCTACATTTCCCAAGGTTGTGCAAGACCATCCAGGGTTTGTCTCAGGCTGTATCAAGGCTGTTCTCCATCACAGTCACAAGCCAGATTTCAGAAAATGTGATCAAAATGAAAAGATGCTGGCAAGCAGCTAAGGTGAAGTGATGCCCGAGCAGGGAGTAAAATGACACTTTGTTTAGAGGTACTGAGGTACTAGTTAACACTTGTGGTAGGCATTTTTTTTTCTGCAGGGACAAAATAACCCCTTATGGTTTGGGGCTTTTTGTTGCTGTTGTTGTCTTTTGGTGTGGTTTTTTGGTTGGGTTTTTTGTTTTTTTTTGTTTGCTTGCATGTTCTTGTGGTTTTTAGGTATTTTTCCCCCCAGTATCCTTATTATCAATTGTTACCATACAGAAACTGCTGTGTATTTCTAAAATAGAAGGCACTCTCCAATATCTGTTCAGAGATTTTGACAACGTGATTGGCTGAATGTCCTATAAATATTTTAAAACTCCTGTTCCAGCTACAGACTCAGTGAAATCCACACTGAGACTTCATTTTCCTGACAGATGCCTTTGTATTTGCAATTCTGTCTGGTCTTGCTGCTGCAAAATCTCACCAAGAAAAGCAGGTCACTGCTGGTTTGAGCTTACTCTCGAGGTGTTTGGTTTGGGGTTGCACTGCAGTTGGCACCAGCTTCTTGCACACTCTTGTAATCTCAGACCATTTCCCCAGACCATGGGCTACAGGACCCTTTGCTCAAATAACACTTCCACACTGCACAAGTAAGCTGGGAAAATAATATCCACTGAGGGGAGNCTCAAGGGATCTTGTAATTTGTCTGCTGAATCACTGTTGGCAATAGGCATACCTTTTCTACATAAACATGAATGAAATCAGTTTCAGGACTCGGTGGCTAGAGGAATTTCTGTAAAAAAATTGGGGTATGAAAGGAATACAACATCTGCCCTGCTATTATTTCCATTTGGGTCACCAACAGAGGTGTAAATTAGCCCAGCCTATGTGTATCAAGTCAATAATAGCAGGACTAACAGGAAGAAATGTAGATTTTTTAAAAGTGTATCCTCTAGGATTCAGCATAATTTTATGTTTGGTTTACCCATGGTATTCATACCTACCAATACCTTCCAATTATCTACAAATACTTGCTAGAAGGCTCCTACACTGACCAGATATTTAACAATAGATTTCATTATTATTCTCTGATATATATGTGGTTTTTACTTTTAGAGACCTAGAGCCTTCTGCAATCTTTCAAATCCTGCATTTTTCAAAAAGCCAAAAGCCTTTAGCTGACTATCTCACTGAAATATTTCAGAGTCACTCCAGTTGTGTCTTGTTTTCTGCACCCTATAACAAGCACCAAGCATTTACTCTCTGGTTATGTAATTCATAAAATTCATCTGTTAACTAAAAGTCAGATTCACCAACAAAGAAAAAGTAAAGGCAAGTGAGATGTCTTCTGTAAAAGTTAAGTGCATACTTTATTTGCAACAGAGGATTAAGGATCTTCCCCACAAAGTTTTTTGTATCTGAGT
>VZTT01039012.1:0-15123 GCA_013400855.1 Buphagus erythrorhynchus | reverse complement strand
AGATGTGTTTCAGGCTTTTCTTATATAAATTTATCATCACCAATATTTCACTCAGAATTTTAGAATAATTTGAGCATGCATTTGTTTCAAATACTATGCATGATGAAAAACTAAAAATGTTTGTTCCAAGATAAATGAAAGTATTAAAATAAGGCTCAATCAAAACAAAAGGCACTAGGAGGACTGTGCTCATGGTAATTTTTGTATTTGTAATTGATCATTAGTTCTATGTGAAAAAAGAATATTCTCCTTAATAGAAACTAATATTCTAAACTAACAAATTTAATATTTCAGTTCTGTTTCTCCTCGTGTACCATACAAATAAGAGGGAAAAATGTAACCATATGCAGCTTTACATATAACTCAGTTCTGAATGAAAGCTGTAGCATAAATGATATACATTCTATGGCACACTTCACTCTAAAAAATTTGGTCTTTGAGAGATAAACACTATCTCAAAGCCAGAACATTAAAATCTAACCAAACTGCCCCAGCAAAAGATACCAAAAAACAGCATACACTTTCTTATGCTTTGCTATTATATTTTTCTTCGACAGAAGTGCAGATAATAGCACAGCAGGCAGTACAACAACCTTTAAATCTCCCTGAAAGAAATACCTCTTAGGCTGAAAGACCAAATGAGTTCTTGCAGCCTTTCAATCATTGTTCTTTCTGTCAAAACTGTAAAGAAAACTGTCGATTAACAGAATGTGGTGGCAATTTTCAGAAATGAATTGTTGCACACTTGGAGACAAATTCAGACACTCATAGATGCCACAGAAGAAAATTAATATCTATCTTTGCAAGCTATAAACTAAAAAAATAAACCTCCACAGCAGCCCTTCAAACCAAGCTTGCTTTATACAGCTAACCCTTACAAACACAGGATTTGTATAGCATGCTAATCTGAGCCAGATAAAAATTTGAAGAAAATTAATAAACTTGCTTAATTTCTATGNCTTGTGTGGGTGTCTTCACCTGGAACAAAGCAAAGGGGAGTCTTTGCTCAGCTCACCGGCTGATGGAAGCACAAGGGATCTGTGCAGTGCCAAGATCTTACTGATCTTCTCTGAGTATCAAAACACACTAGGAGACACTCCATCGCAGTAGCTGGCTGAAGAGACACAGGTCCCAGCAGCAATTAGCCATCAAACACTTTTATCACCACAGGGACATAAGAAAGACTTTTAGAACAAGTTAAAGCCAGGAAGTGAACTAACACACTTGATTAAATTAATGAGCCTACTTGATGTTCCCAGACAAGATCAATCCTCCCAAATAACTGAAAAATCAATTCCTTAATAAAATGGCTCCTCCAACTTTTAGGAAAGGAGATAAAAAGAAAAAATAAAACAATCAAAAAAAAGAGGAAGCACAAAAACTCCAGCATTTTGGAGCCAGTCATGAGTTGATTAAGTATTGAGAATCCAAAAAAAGCAAATCAAGCAGGCTAATCTAATATACTGGGTACCTGTTTCTACAAGCCCAGTGTCCAGAATGGCACAGGCATCACTCTTCTTTTCCCAGAAGTCTGAGATCCCAGCTCTCCAATAAGAAAGGTGTTTTATCTCCCTGGTTATTACAGCTAAATAAACTGGATTGCTGGTCCAGTGAGACTCCTTGTTAATTCCTTAACTGGTCCAGAGCTGTTGCCATATAAAGAAAGACTGAGATGCACATTATTTTTTTTAAAGTACTACTACTACTAAAACAAAAGTCAACAAACAAAAACCAGCACAAATCACAAGTGAAAGAAAATCTTAGAAGTGTATTTCTCTATGCTGATAACTGCAAGTGTGCATTTTTTACTGTTTCTGATAGCTAATTCCCTTAAAACATATGAATATCTTGGAGACAAGAAAAGTATTCTCCCACCAACAGACTTGCAATAATCACACACAAGACAAAGAAGCTCTGTGTTCGGTGCTATTCAAAACCCTCACCTTGTTGCATGAAAGCACAAAGGACCTGGACCAAAAAAACTCCAACTATACCACCTAGGGTTCAGACCCCATCCTAAGAAGGATCAGTCCTGGACTTGATCCTTTTGCATAATTTTCTGATGAAAATTAAACACCACTCTGTTTCTAAAGCAGAGTTCAGAAATTTTAGCCACAGTTTGATGCTCAGTTCATAGATACATTTACGGGCAAAAGATAGAGGAGTCAGTTTTGTATGCATTTCCAAAGTAGATAACAGGACAAAAAGATGTGTTTTTCTGTGCAATTAATTTTCTGAAACAGCTAAAAATCCTAATATATCAGCAATAAGGAACAAATGATCTTTATGATAAAGAGAAGATGTAATGTTTGGAATAAACCATTTAGAGTGACATGTAAAAATCTTTGCACTTTTTTGGGGGGGCGAGAAGGAAGGGTTGCACACTTCTGTAAAGCTCTGGACAAGAACTACTCTTGCCAATTCAATGGTAGCAGAAGACCTTTCAGCAACTATTACACAGTCACAGAATCCTCTGAGTTGGAAGGGACCCAGAAGGATCATCTGGTCCAACTTTCAAGGAAATGGTCCATATGGGAATGGAACCCATGACCTTGGTGTTAGTAGCACCATATTCCAATCCACTTAACTCATCTCAGGGTTGAACGTAGATTTTCAAGAATTATAATCACCAAAATGCTAAAGGCATTGCTGCTCTCTGTTTTGGAATACCATCAATGCATATTTTTTACAAAATTATGCTGAGATCAACAGAAGAATACAATTAAGTGGCATTTCTAGGAATTGCCGCTCTATTCTTATAGGTCACTGGCCCTTGTTTAACATTTACTATGTGCTTCAATTTACCCTTGATCAAGAATGTGATTAATTTAATATAGATTAAAATTTTCAGGATCACAACACTACTTATTCCACACTATTTCCAACAGTGCTCTGTTTCCAATGGCATGAGTTTTAAGCTGTACTTGTTTGTTTTCACTGGAAGTTTCCAATTAAATAGTTATTTGATTGCTTACTTTAACTATAGCATGTAGTCCTGAAAAGAGCAGTTTGATTAACATAGCTTACTTTTGTCTTCACCTCAAAAAGAGTTGTTTCCAACAACTGGAAAACACACAGTAAAGTTACTGAATGTATACATAACCTAATTAAAAAGTAAACATACCAGAGACACAGATTTAATCCCAAAAACCATCACAGGATATAGTTTATTAGCCAGAGAAATAGAAAATAGTTAGTTAATCAAAGGTAATTTAATTTTTCAGATCCCAGTATTATATAGAACATATTAGAAGAGCTACAGGAATCATAGATAATAAATACTTGATTAATAATTTGATTTACAATACTGACAAGTATATTTCTAAAGTCTCTTTCAGGTTAATTTCAATTCTTTTCCCTTATTAAGGACTCCTTTTATTTTAGATGCTGAAAATCTAAAACTGCTTCTCATTTATGATGTTTATGTTGTGTTCTCCACAACATGGCAAATTCAGAAGCCAGATTAATTGTGAATCATCTTACAGTATCTTTTACTTCTAGAAAGAACAGGGAAGTCTTTAGACTTCTTCTCTGAGAACTCCCAGTCAAACCCTCTTGGCCTCATACTTTCAAGCACATGGAACCTTAGGGAACTCTGGTATGAGGGTAATCATTATACCTTTCAGAAGTTAATGGCAGCATTTCTGACAAGGAATTTTATCCTGTCAAGTGAGCTATCTGGATAGCGCCTGAAACATACCACTTTAGTCACAAACTTTTGTTACCAGACCTTGAGGCAAAGTCCCCAAATCTGGCATTAGTAGGTTCACAAAAATTGCAATTAAACTCTTATGACTTCTCTTTAATCTTGCAAATTCAGCTGCTAAATTTAAATAAAGCTTTTTCAAGTAGAAGGATCTTTGAGATACTGTTAAGGTACGATATCACCTTACATCACAGCATTCTAAATGAACATGACTAACACTTGAATTCAAGGTATAAAGCTCTCACTTTTCCTTGAATCAATAAGTAGCTCCATGCTCCAAATGAACATTTCACTTTCCAATCCTCCTCCTCTTCCTCCTCCTCTCAAATCCTACCCACCAGCAACCTTAGCTTATGAGGAAAAACACAAAATAAGGAAACAGTTAAAAATACTCTTATGACGCCAGGGCCGAAGGGCCCATGCAGAACAGGTCACCACTAAGATAACAAAACACATAAATATACATCCTAAATCCCAAACTGTTTTTAAGGAGTTTTAATGCTTACAAAAGCAGTAGAACAGTCCTTTTGTGCATATGTATTACTCTAAGAGATATTAGGAGACTAATATTACCAATTAGGAGACCAGATACTGGGTAAGCACTTCAGTATATTATATAATCAAAAGATACCGTCATTTTAACTCCTTAATCACCCTTAACTTGATTGTGATACAGTACAGTTGGCACAGTAATAAAATGAAAGAGTATTAACTTTTTCAGGGTTTCAAAGATTATGATAATCATGTCACAAATTTACTACCTAATGGATATTCTGAGGTTATGCCAAGAGGAAAAAAAAAAGTAGCAATTATCCTGAACATTGTTACTATTTTCTCATTTATTACTTCACTACATCAAATATCTATTTCTTTACCTTATTCACAAGTGTATTTTTCAACTTCACCTTGACAAGTCTACTTCTATTTGCCAAGAACAGAAGAAAATTTAATACATACTTAGATAGGAGGTAAGTGTAACCATAATTTACTTCCTACTTTAAAGAAAATCTGTTACCAGACCCCTAAAAATAAATTTTAAAAATAGTTTATTAGGAAAAAAACAATTTTTAAAAAAACTCAGAAGGCCCAAGAGTAATAAAGACTATGGGAAAATTAAAAACATACATTATTTATTCCTATCATCTTATTTTCCAGTACACCTTGGTGAGAAATTAGCTTCACAGGCTGGTTTATAGGTTGGTATTAAGTCTAATCTATACACACTGTCCAGCAGCCAAGAATAATCAAGAGAATAACTTTCATCTTCATTTTAGACTAGTGTGCTTACAAGCAGTGTTGATTAGTGTTCACTTTTTATTTAGTAAATTCTCACATAAAAATAAGTTTGTCTATTTCTCTTTGTGCCTACATTCATGGATATTTTACAGCAAGAAAAAACAACTACTATAGAAAACTGCCTGTCAACATACACAATTTCCAAATTAAAACAAATTGCGTGCTACTATATCTTCCCCTGGAAATAAAATCAAAGGACACAATCTTGCCAAAAAGAAAGGCAAAAAATATTGGCTAAGCAACCTGTGACATCTGGCAAACTAAATAGCTGTCAACCAGATGGCTGACATTATTATTCCATGTTTAGACTAAAAATTCTCCTGGAGAAAGTAATTAACTCTTCTATTTTGCTGCTCTATATTTGTTTCTTCTATTTACTCTGATAATTGGTAATTTAATAGAGTTGCCTTCTGAATTACATTATCAGGTCTCACAGGAAAAAAAGGCTCAGTTTTCATGTTTAAGTGACTGTGGCCCATAGCAGGGCTAATTTGTGCACAGCATATATATTAAACATCTTGCACAGGTTTCATCTGAGTATCATTGCAAACTGCAAAATGATACTTCCAGTTGCATTCTGTTGCTCTGCAGGTCTAGAGAAGACTTGATGCCCTGAGGAAGCAAGCTTTGCTGGGATTCCTACAAGATCCCCGTTTCTCAGATGGCCTGAGAACATTACATTTTCCTCTCCTCACAAAAGGATTGTATGATCATGACAAAGCTTTCCTATACCAGAGAGGGTGTTTGGGCACTGGAACAGGCTCCCCAGGGCAGTGGTCACAGTACCAGCCTGACACAGTTCAAGAAGAGTTTGGACAACGCCCTCAGCACATGGTGTGACTCTTGAGGTGAGCTGTGCAGGGACAGCAGTTGGACTCAATGATCCTTGGGGGTCCCTTTCAACTCAGCATATTCTCTGATTTTCACTTATCAGGCTTCATGACCCCAAAAATATTATTTATTAGCCTCACACAAAAAGTAATTTTAAAACTTTCTGGTTCCAATAGCTTATCTTGTAGCAGCACATCTTCCCTCTTAATTATCCCATTTAAAGAGGCTTGAAAATAAAGAATAAAACCCCCTTTAATGGGAAAATCTGAAATAGTATCTCAGTACATCCATCTAACTCTTATCTTCTGCCCACAAGAACAGTGAAAGCAGAAGTGCTATCTCTGAATTTTACATATGTTATTTGTTATCTTTCCATAATGAATCTTAACAGGGCAAGAAGGCAATCAACTATACTTTCAAACACAAAATATGTAAGTACCAGCCCACATAATGGATTTCTAGGAACAAACAGAATTTTAAAAAATCTGATCACAATCCACTGGAAGCCACTCCTGCAAGGAACACAAAAAAGAAGTTACTAATACTTCAACACCACTAGTACTTTTTTTTTTAAGTTAAATTTAAGAGGAGAAAACAGGCAATAAAGTAAGGTACCTTTATATCTCTGGCAGAAGACTCTATGCAATTCGGCAAAGTACCAAAACATACTATGTCCTAGTTTAAAAGAATTTCAATGTCAGCAGTAGCCAGAACAAAATCCAGCAAGACCCACATAAAGCTGTCCATTCCTGAAGACAGAGAATCAGATGGATGCACAAAACTGAAATTTGTTTCAAGGCAATTAGGCAAATCCCAGATTTGACCAGTGCACTCTGATGTTAAGCAGATCAACACAACCTTCCAGAACAAAAGTCAGACTTGAAAGAAACAGGGGGCTGCTAGCTCACCCTTTAACTCCTTGCTTGCTCTTCCATATGTGAACTGCTTTCCTTTTATCAGTGGTCCTTCACAGAGGTAACAACAATATACCTCAAAATACAGCAGAAAGCTGTATAAAGAAGCTAAAATTTTCATCCTGGGTATGGTGGACAGAAGCACAAACAAGTACACATCTTCACAGTTTTCTAAAAATGGAGTGGGGGGGCGAAAGGGGGCATGAAGCACATCTCCTTTCAATGCATTTTCTCAGTAAGGTTTATGCATTTTGTCTTGCAATCTAAACAGCAAACATTACAAGACAATTCAGTAACACTCAGGCCACTAGAATGTAGCAATCACTCCTAGTGCTTGAGGAACAAAGTTTTCAGGAGGATAGCGCTAATGAAAATTAATGTTCAAATATCCTTGGACTTACTTTGCTGGACAGGGTCTTTTCATTCAGTCCAGCTCATTTTCAGCTGACTTCTGTGACAACAACAGAAATAAAGATGACAAAAGGTAAACTGCAGCTATATGCAAAGAATAAAGACAACTCCAGAAAAAGACACTAGCTCTGATCGAGCCTTCAAACTCGAACTGTCAGAAGGCAGAACTGTCTCTGGTATCTGGCAACATAAAAATATTTTTACAGCACTTTGCAAAACGTCCAATTATTGCACTTTAGCTTCACTAACAGTTACAGTAACATCACACATCAATGGGTCTCTGATAACAGCAGTCTTAAGCACTACATAAGTTAGATCTTATTTTGCAGGTTACAAGAAAAGGAATTAAATGCTGGTTCTGTTTACATCAATGGCAACATTTCTGCTAGTCTCAATGAAGCCTAAATTTCACATTAAGCTTTCATGACAGTGAGAAGCTCATCCACATAAGAGCTTACCAAGTAATTACATTAGAAAAAATTAGACCTTTTAGCAATAATGGTAAATTCTTGTTAAATTAAATCTATTCTTGTACCCATTCTCCTATACCAAATCTGCCAGCTAATGAATCACTCCCTATCTCATGGGTTACCTGACACAATATAGTTATCTGGGTTATCTGACTATACAGTTTTCATTACTCAGTTCTAGCAAATATGCTCTCACAAAGTTTCATGTAAGCCAAAGCAAAGTGAATGAATTACAGTTACCTAGACAATAAGCAATTTTTGTACCAAATATAAATTCTACTTTTTCAGTTACACTTTTACATGTGGTTACTACTGTCTCCCTTAGCTTAAAACCAATATTAGAGATTTTTATACTGTCATTTCAGATATCTGAAAGAACACGTCAGAAAAAAAAACACTTCAGAAAAAAAATTATCTGGGGGTGCTGGTTGGCAGCAGCTCAGGGTGAGTCAGCAGTGTGTGCCAGGGCAGCCAGGAGGGCAAACCCCATCCCGGGGTGCATCAGACACAGCATCACCAGCTGTGATTGGGATCATCCTGCTGGATTCAGCCGTGGTGCGGCCTCACCCTGAGTCCTGTGTGCAGTGCTGGCCCCACAGTCTGACAGGGGTGGGAAGGTCCTTGAACGGTCCAGAGGAGGACAACAGAGCTGGTGGAAGGGCTGGAAGGCACATCCTGTGAGGAGCGGCTGAGGGCTCTGGGTTTGTCTGGTTTGGACAGAAGGAGGCTCAGGGGTGACCTCATTGCTCTGTAGAGCTGCCTGAGGAGGGCACCTGGAGAGGGAGTGCTGGTCTGTTCCTACGATTTCCTGAAATCCAGTAATAGGATCTGTGCAAATAGTCCAAAACTTCATCAGGGGATGTTCAGATTGGACACTGGGAAATCTTTCTTTACGACTCTTCAGGAGAGTGGTCAAACACTGGAAGAAGTTTCCTACAGATGTGGGTTTTGGTCCATGCCTGCCAAGTCCTTTAAAAAGAGGCATTTGGACAATGCACTTAATACCAAAATTAACATTTGTTCAGCTGTGAATTGGTCAGGCAGTTGGACTAGATTATTTTTGTCCCACCAATATTGTTCATTCTATTCCATTTTGGTCTGAACATGAACCAAACCACCCAAATTTCCCTCACCACAGAACCTCCTCCTCTATCAACTTGTTCCACTTGAGTTCCACTGTTCCACTTGAGTGGAATACAGAGAAATTTATTTCCTTAAAATTCAGTTTCTCTGGAAAAAAAAACCCTAGTACTTCAAAGTTCCACCATGGAAAAAACAGCATTTAGTGCTAGTTACATATTATGAGCTATCAGTGACAGGGATGTTGCATATACACCAATCCTTGGCACTTTCTTTTGGAGAAATTTAAGTCCTGCAATTAACAGATACACTATACAGTAATTCCCTCAAGCATGAGCAGAAGTACATACATTAAACTGTATACAGCAAGTTAGAAGATTAATCCTCTCATCAGAGGAGTCCCATATGACCCACAATATGGTAGAAAATGTGTATTCCTTTCTATTACTGTATCAAGGAATAGCATTTACTTCCACCTGTAGATACTAAAATTACAAGGAGACAAGGGGAAAGCCTAAAAATGTTCATGACAGAGCATAATCTTCCTCCAGCTAAGCTGTGGGGGTTGAGAAGGAAAGCAACAGGGACACAACCTATTTACATGTAGAGAAGAATGACTACTCGCCTTTCTTCCTTCAACTAAATAATAAAAGAACATTAAGGGGCTTCCTATTTCCAACAATGCTTCTTTAATAGCCATGCAACTGCGAAATTCAAGCTTTCCCCCTGGCTTACAGGTATATGAAAAGAAGACCTATGTTCCAAACTCTTTTTCTCAAGTATTGGAACATAAGGTAGAATACTATGTTACTGATATCCAAAGCTACTTATACAGCTGGGTTGTAATTCTTACACTAAGAATTTTTATAAGAACCTCTAATACTTATTTAGTAATGAAGCACATACCTTTCATTGAAATCCCTAAAGCATTTCTGTATAAGCATAAGGAAGCAGAGGAACAAATAGAAAACAATTTGTTCAAAGTCACTGAGGAAACAAATGACAAAAAGAGATAAAACACACAAATCTCATGTACTCTAGCCTATTAGGAAACACTGTTTTTCAAGGATTTCCTCAAAGATAATCTATTTTTCACCTTAAGCTCCTCAAGCATGACATGACAATTTATGCAATGATGGTCAATATTTCACCAAAAAGAAAATGACCACACAAAAATCACAGGAAAGTATTTTCTTTCCAGTTTGTATTACACATACTTACCTTTATATGAACTCTAGTGACAGCTTCATAAGTGTAAGTAAAAGAATCTGTGAAAAGTATTCACAGAGTCCACAGGAAAAGCAAGCTTGCAAATGAAAGAATGCACTTTTCTGGCATAAAAAGAGTCTTATACTTCCCCACCCTCCCCATCTACTCATACTCAGAAATAGCCACAGAAAAAAATCTTCAGAATAAAGATGCATTTATGGCACTAAGTACACCTGACAGAAAAAGAAAAATGTATTCTTCAGAAGAATAAAAATAACTTCATGACATTCACATCAACATTTACACCTTTTTGTTGTACATTATCTTAACACACTCCCACAGATACTTGTCCCGGGAGTCCATTGACAAGGTTTCATGCTATTCACAGGCATTAAATCAGGCTATTCATTCTTTGCAAACAAGAAGAGATAAGTTTCCTCAAAAACATCTAGAGGAAAGACTTTCCGTCATTCATTCAGTCAAACTCATACCACAGCAACAATTAGCTATGTGGGCATTTAGACTGAAGACAGGGAACTGACATTCAAATTGATGAGACAATGATTTGTGGAATTTTCAGTCAATTATTCCTGTATATTTTATGAGTATTTACTTTTCAATGCACTACAGAGGATCCTCTGACTTACCAATAATGCCTCTGTCACATCCATTCATGAAAACCTCACAATTTTGCCCCGGCATGAAATTAAAACTATTTTTCTCTCTTTTTATGGGAAGGGAGCTTCTTATAAATGTGGTCAGTTGATGATAATGTACAGCACAGAAAAAAAAAACTAGCTTGTGGGTATGTCTCTTGGCCTCTTCCGCTTGGCCATTCATATATGTCAATTTAGTTGATACCTTATTACATTCCTATCTGGAATACTTCAATACTGTTACATAGTTAATCAAGATTTATAAAAAACCCACGTCCAATGAATCTACTAATAGGGAAGAAGGACAGCGTTACAGTTTGGCTTCAGGAGTCAGAAGCCTAAGAAGCCAATTCTCACTTCTGACACATCTGACACATGATACTAAAGTAATCATTAAAGTTAGTTAAGTAAGGTACATTCTGTTTCACCTCTGCAGAAGCCTGATTAGTTCTGCTCTGAATTTAAAGAACGGTACATTTACTTATATATTTGTTTACTTTGAAAACAAACAAACTAAAACCCAAAAAAAACCAAACCAAAACCACAATAAAAAAAAACACAAAAAAAACCTAAAACCAAACATCTGGTAACATCAGATTTACTCAATTTACAATTTTTTTTTAATTTATTCCTCTCACAGATTTACAAAGTTCCTTTTGCTGCTGTAGCCTCGTGGGCTTTATTTTGCAAGATTACCATAAATGATGTGCAGATTACGCCTGAGCAAGTAATCTGTCTTTAGACTGTGTCCAGTAATACCTGTACAACTCATCACTAGTAAAATTATGAAACTATAGCTCATAGTATTGCTTAGAAATATAATTGCTATTGGAAGTTTAAAATGCATGGAGAAATACTATGTCACAACCCTGCAACCATATGCAAGACTGATGGTTAAAAAACTGACAGAAACTTCTCACAAACAGCATCTGACATGAGCCCACCCTTTATCCTTACACAGAGTAATAGCATTCTTGTACAAATTTTAAAGAAATTTACTCAGAAGAGTAAATTATGATTGTTAATTTCTCTTTATCAATTCCTTATTTATGTTTAATGAGTTTATGATTAATATAATACTAATAAAGAGTATTTTGCACCCCCAAATCATCACATGCCATTTGTCATAGCCACCTAAAATCAATATTATTTCTATAGTAAAACACATAACTAAGTCTTACTAATTTCTAAATATTCTGCAATACTTGCAAAGTTATTGCCCTCTCCAAGGACATAATATTTAACACACTGTACACTCTTGTAACTTAGAAAGTAGACTAACTGGATGGTCCGAAAGTGCTCTTGGGAGCTGGTGGTATGTGCCACGAAGTCTCAAGCACAAAGAATTTTCTCATTTCCATAGCTGCATGAAAGGAATTACAGATTTTTAATGAGTACTACCATTGTCTTCATTTTAACAACAATAACAATGACAGCAATTTATTAAAGCATTAACTGAAAAACATGGTCTGGGAATACCCTTCTTGGTGAAAGCTGAATTGTTTAAGATTTTATTTTTGAGAGCTGTTCTACCACTTTTACATACAGCATGATCTTTACAATCTGGCATACTTTTGTGCATTGTTTAGATCAGGCTGGCACAAAATATGCTGTATTCATTAAAAATAATTTTTAAAAAATAATCTGATAAATCAAAGACTGAAAATTTTTATTTGGGAACAATCTCATGCAATATGTACATCTTCCTGTAAGTGCCAAAAATTATTCTATGTATATCAAAGGATTCTAACAATTTCTGAGTTCTTGTTTCAGGCAAAACTTGTTTCATCTATCTCTCTCACCCTTCTCAAGATCCACCACCCAAATGTTTTTGAAAGACATCTTTGCCAGAAGCAGCAACTTCACAGTTGTAGGGCAGTATACTGAAACACGTCTTAGGGAAAAAGAAATTATAATTTAAAAGCACACTGAGTGCCCAAGGCTGTTCCACTGATGGAACAACTGTGTCCAGTGCCTCCAAAGGCGTATTCTTTGTTGCTGTAACTCCTCATAACATCACCCCAACTCCCCCTAGTGTCCCTTATGACATTTTCACCCATGGTACCCTGTGGTTAATTTCACGTGCACCCACCCAGCTGGTCCACATGCATGTGCTGACCAGATGGAATCACAGAATCATACAATGCTAAGGAGGTGGAATGGACCTTAAAGATCATCTAGTCCCAACCCTCCCTGCCACAGGCAGAGACATTGTCCACTAGACCGGGTTGCTCAAGGACTTACGCAACCTGGCCTTGAACGCTGCCAGGGATGGGGCATCCAGAACCTCCCTGGGCATTCTGTTCCAGTGTCTCACCACCCTAACAAGAAAGAATTTCTTCCCAATACACAAACTGAAGTTCCCCTCTTTCAGTTTGAAACCTTTGCCTCTTGTCTTGTCACAACAGTTCCTGATGAAGAAGCCCTCTTCAGCTTCCCTGTAGGCCCCCTGCAGATACTGGAAGGCTGCTATGAGTTCTCTGCACAACTTTCTCTTCTTCAAGATGAATAGTCCCAAATTTCTCTGCCTGCCTTTGGAAGGGAGGTGATCCAGTCCTGGAGGACTACTGCCCAACAACATGGCGAATATCAGCCTTTCTCTTTGACCCTCCCTTGAAATTTTAGAATATATGTAGGAATAGAATCATCATAAAACCTTTATCCTACTTTCAAACTTTGTTAAAATTATCATGTTCAATCCTTAGTAGCCAAAGACATGGAGAGGCAGAATCACACACATCTCACTTCCTGAGGAAACTAAGATAAAAAGCACATAAGTTATTAGCAAAACTTGATCCATGCTTGTAAGCGAGAAGATAACCTTGGGAGTGTGTTCCCGGCTCGGTTTTTCCCAGTGCCATATTCCCCGGAGAGATTCCTGCGGAGGGGCCCAGCCGGGCAGCGCCGCCGCTGCCCAGGAGGTGGCAGCAGTGAGCACCCGCCCCACCGCGCCAAACGGCGCCTTCCCAGCGACGCCAAAATCTAACTTTTTCCATGGATTTGGCAGCGCCTTGCGCTCTGCCCTCAGCAATGGCTCCACCTCTGCTTCAAACACCGCATCAATTCTTACGACACAACTTCTCAATCTTGAGCAAAGAAGGGGAGATGAGCATAAACCCAAATAATGGAGCAAGCAGTAACTCAGAACATAAACTAAATTAATTTATTGGGCGCAGACAATAAAGCTTTCTTTTCACAAAAGAGATGGGGGACAGCTTCAGATCCTTTAATTACATATCACAAAAAAAATCTCAAATTCTGAGGATTCTCCTAGTTTTCAAAAGCCCATCACTAGATTGTTATATCACAGTACTTTCACCTAAAGGATTATTCACTCTAAGAGAGAGAGCATTATCCCATTTCAATTATTTTAGTTATTCTCCCATATGACAAATGGCCATTCGGAAAATTTTTGAGACTAGTGGAAATTTAATTACCTACATTTGTGAACCAAACCCAAAACCCAAAATGTCAAACTCTGCCAGCACTTACAGGACATTTGTCTTCCTTACTCTTTAGTTTAAATAAAAGGCCAGCTACATTTTCTAACAGTATTCTTTAAAAGCCTGCTCTACTAGAGTTCCTCCACCACAGCAGATGTCTGAGTCAGACTGCACAGTACAAAAGTTGGCGAAGTCTGCTGAAACAAATTCCCCTCCCTCTACCAACCTTTTAGGAAGGTATCCACATATTATTGCTGCACTGACATTGCACATATATCACAAAATGACCTTTTGTCACTGTTTCCTCCCTGGAAGGAGGGGGGATAGCAAGACGCAGACAGCACAGATGTTGATGTCTCTCTTTGCAGATGTTTTCAGTATCAGATAGTACCCATACAGGGAATACTGTGTAGGCTGGATATGGACTTTTTAGAGGGGCATGTAGTGATAGGACAAGGAGGAAGGGCCTTCCACAGAGTAAGCTTAGGCTAGATGTTAGGAAGAAACTTTTCAGCCAGAGAGTGGTGAGGCACTGGCACAGGCTGCCCAGAGAACCTGGGGATGGCTGATCCGTGGAAGTGGCCATGCCGGATGGGGCACGCTGGCACGGACGGCACAGCGCCCACAGGAGGGAGGCACGCAGCAGCTCGGGCAGCAGCTCCCAGGCTGTCGCGCAGGCCCGGCCCCACCGCTACGGACACCTTCCTCTGCCGACCTGAAAGCCCCAGGGAGGGCAGGCCCGACGGCTCGCTGCCCACGCCACCCCTTCCCGGCGGGCTCGCCGCCGCCAGCTCCCGCGGAGGGGGAAGGGGAAGACGCGGAGCCCGGCGGATGATCCGCACTAGCGCACACCCTTCCCGCCACGACAGCCCCCGGCCCGCGACCACCGCGGCGCAGCCAGCGGGGGCAGCAGGGGTAAGAAGCCGCCGCTCCCTTCCAGCGCCTGGGCAGGTCCCGCCGCAGCTCCCCTCCCCTCCGCTTACCGCGCCCGCCGCGCCGCTCCCTTGCAACTTTCGCGCGCTGCCCCCGCCGGCCGGGCCGCGCCTGCGCGGGGGGGCGGGGCTGCGAGCGGCCGCCTGTGCGAGGGTGAGCCGTGACAGCGCGGCC
>VZTT01039010.1:6674-35333 GCA_013400855.1 Buphagus erythrorhynchus | reverse complement strand
TCTAACTGGTTCGGGGAAAAATATTTCCTCAGAGAGAAGTGAAAAAAAACCTGTTTATTTAACAGGCAAAACACTTTCCAGCACAAAAATGAACAACACTATACAGCAAAACTTCTCGCCACTCCGAAGAGATGGCAGATTCTGAAGAGTTTTTTTTTGTGGGTTGCAGCCCATTTTACTCAGTCTGTTCTCAGTCCCTCCAGTGCTGGGAAATGCTGCAGCCCAGGCCAGGCCTGGTGGGCCACAGGTGTGAGCTCCTGGTGCTCCCCTGGGTTTTCAGTTCAGAGCAGGTTTGAACAATTTCAAGAAAAAGGAGGAAAAAACACAGTCCAGGGAACTTCTTTGCCTCAACTGGTTAGAAAAACTAACCAAAAAGCAAAAGAGAGCTCTCTCCCACTGTCCACTGCAGACAACACAGCCTGTGAGAAGGATGCAGGGGAGCGAGTGCAGTCTTTGTAACAAACTCTGCACCTCTTCTTTGCCTCCTTTACTCTTGGAACCAGTCTTAAAGCTGCAGAGCTCTATCACCAACAGAACAGACAATTTGGGGATACAAGTATCACAAAGCCACTCCAAGACACTGGCCACCTAAAACTATTGCTACAAAATGTTAAAATAATTATATTCTTTTGTATCCACACTTATATTCACTAAGGTTGAATGTTTATGAATGTGAGCACTGTTTTTGTAAAAGCCTAAAAAGTCTTTAAAAATAAATAACAACCTTAGGTAGTGCTTCAATAATGTTCCTCTTCGCTGCAAATAGCAAAGTAGAAAAATAATGACAACTATTGATAACTATGATAACTAATGACAATTATTTTTGTCATCAGCTAAGTAAAGCTTAAAGTTATTAGTTTTGTTCTTTCTCATGTAAGATGGGATGGTGGTGTCACTGCTGTTGAACACCTGCCAAAAGAGCAGAGTATGTACAGCCAAGAAACAAACACACAGGCTTCTATTTTTAATCTTGAAAGGTCTGTTCATGAATTTAAAAATTCAAATATTCAGCCAGTTGAACCAGACCCTGACCAAATGTGAAACCTTGTACTCAGAAAAGAGGAGGTTGTATTGTTTGTAACACAACTCTCATTTTAATGATGCCTGGAAGCCCTAAACCCTTTCTCATTCTAAATTTAACAGTGTTTTGGATTGTACATGATTCATTCATCATTAATGGTTTTAGTTAAAAAAATACAAAGCTTTACTTTAAAAGGCACAAGTAAAGTTGAGGATATTTCATTTTTTATAGCAAACACTAAAGGGATTATTAAAGGGATCAGTTTCAGAGCCCTGAATTCTGGCCCAGCGCTCTCGGAGTGAGGCTGGAGCCTCGTCCATCCACCCAAGCCCCTGAAAAAGGGCTTGGGAACAACATCTCCTCTTGTGCAAAGCTGCAGCTCCTTCACAAACCACACCTCCTCCCTGCTGAACAGCAGGCCCTGGAATTTCTGACAGAGTGCTTTAAAAGGGTTTTTTTTCAGCCCTTCATTTTTCAACCTCCATCCTCCACAGCACTGAGAAATATCACAGAGAGAACATCTAAACCAGAACCAGTGCTCTGGACACATCTCACTGCTGGGAGCCACAGAATACTGTCTCCCTGGCTGAGGGGGAATGGACATAAATTAATAAAATATCTCTGGTTCAGTTTAGGGTCATTAAAATTAATTGTATTTTGGTCAAAGAAAAAAATATTCTTGGATGCAATAAAGCAGAGGCTCTTAACTACCACCTAGAATTTCCTGCTTCCCCTCCTTTCTACAGAGAAAAGCTTACAGCTGTCTTTGAGGTCATGGATAAAACTCAGAACCAACATCCCATTTCAAACTTTTATTGAGAGAGCTCTTAAATCCATATTTCTTATTAGAAAAGTATTTAAAATTAAAACCAGCGGTTTTTTGTATGCTACTGCGTGTCCCATTCCTTTCCACTTATACATTGGGAAAGTCTGTAAATATTTACATCAGAACAAGAAAACTTAATTTAGTCTTTATTGCAAAATGTTGTAGTTCCATTTGGTAAAAAAGAAAAAAAAAGAGAATATAATTCTTAGTTTGCTTTTGCAGGTTAGGACTTTTATAAAGTTTAATGATTTGTTTTCATTCTTTAGCTCCCCCACAAGATTTCCTTACTTCTCCTTTTTAAAAACACTAGAGCCCAATTAATATGATCATACAATTTGAATTACAGTGAAAGATATATTTTGCACTTCTAATAAAACTCAGACTTTCCAAAGCAAACCTGCACAAGGGCTTGCCTGTGTCTGCACCATGAATTGATTCACAGACCTGCCTATTCTGCACACTCACCTTCCCTGATTTACACTGACTATATTCGGGGTACAATTCTCCACTGCTACCACAGACACTACCTCAATAAAAGTTTATTTTCTGTATTATTCCCCATCTCGGTGTGGTCTCAACACAACTAATTAAGACAAACTGCCTGGGTAGGTCCATACAGCCAAGTACAGTGCCTATAAATACAGAATTTTACAGTGATTGCATATTTTCCAGGGAAAGGTTGGTTGAGGTTTTTTTGCCTCAGCACTCAAACTGCACTCCCTGCAATTCCCCATTTCGTGTTCTCTGGCATTTGGCTGCCATCTGCCAGTGCCACACCCTGAGGGGCTGAACTCCCCAGGGGTCACCCAGCCAAAGACCAGCATCAGCAGCTTCCTCAGAGCAGAGCAGAAGGAAAGAAAAAGGAGGAAAAAAAACGGCAGAGAGAAGGAGAGATGATGTCAAGAGTGCAGGAGGAAGAGCTATAAAGAGCAGAACTACAGCTCCAAGTCCAGCAACAGTAAAAATGGGAGAGGGATTTTCATCTCCCTGTCTACCTTTAGCTCAGCAGACAACTGGAAAATACAAAAGTCCTCATTTTTGTCATCTCACCTGTCACAGAATCATGGAATGGTTTGGGTTGGAAGGGACCTTAAAGCCCACTAGGTCCATCCAAGGGCAGGCACACCTTCCACTATCCCAGCTGCTCCAGCCCTGCCCAGCCTGGCCTGGGACACTTGCAGGGATCCAGGGGCAGGCAGAGCTGCTCTGGGCACCCTGTGCCAGGGCTCGGCCCTGGAACCCCCCTGGACTCACCGAGGTGCTGCAGTGGGGAAGGGAGCAGGAACTCCACATCTGCAGAGAGCCCTGCCCAGTTCCCTCCGTTAGCTCCTGTCCCACGGGACTTCCAACAGGCCAGGGGAGGAGAAGAAAGCTGAGCCCCACTCTTTAAAGCTGCTCATTAGAATTAATTGTTTTGACTGACACAGCTGAGTCAGGCAAATGAATGAAAGGTCAAATATAAGGTAATGCTTCTGTTGCCACACAGAAAAAAGCAAAGCCTCATTTACATACTAATGTCTGACCTCAATACATTAGTTTCTCTAATTCTGCAGCTTATGACAGATCACTCTTCAGAAATGATCAACTGTGGTGCAGCTTTAAAAAAAATTTAAATTTTAATAAAGCTTATGGAAATGACATCTAAGACTACTTATCTTTTATACATGATTACTAATTTATTAATGTTTCCTCCATCTATGTTTTATTCCTTTCTTTCTGACCAGCCTTAATATTTATGCAAATACAAGTTGCTAAGGGACAAACAAATTTGCAACTACTAATTAAAGGCTTCAAAATTTGCAGCATTTTGTACACTTGTATATAAAATTTAGCTGTCAAATTCAGAGTAAAATGGGGTAAGAATCACAACATTAATATTTCTAAGAATGCTTACTTGAGGTATTTTACATTTAGGGCATTGCTAGAAGTATAAATTAAGCAATTTCAGTATCAGCTTACAACTGCTTACCTAATAAAAGAAAATATTATGTTCTGGATTCTGAAGCTATAATTATTCCCTCAGCTGAGCCTCTATTCTCCAAGCAAGAACTATGCTAACATAGTTAAAAGCAGAGAATATTTTGCATGACAAATCTATCTATCCACCCATTTATCACCACAGAATATGGACCTCCCAAAGAACAGGTAAGTGTTTGTACCTGGAGCACGTAGGAAGGAAATGTATTTGTGTGCTCATTCACAGAAATAAATCATTTAGGAAACTAAGGCCAAGCCAGAGCAGTGTCTGCATTATCAACCATTCATGAATTTGCTTTTATGAACTAATCCCATTACTTTTATTAACACAGAGACTTCCAGCACTCCCAGGATGTCATAGCAAGCAGTTTCATGGTTTGCCTGCATGTTGTGTGAGTAATCAGCTTTTGTTTTGTTCTGGCCAATCGTGAGTGTCATTTGAAGAAAATGAATATTCATCCCCTCTTCACCCTCTGGCAAAGTAAAAAAACATCAATAGCACAAGAATTTCCACCTTTCAAAATAATAATATAGTTGCACAAAAAAAGAAGTATTAAAAGAATGTTAAACCCACAGAGTAAGAGATTTTTGACATTATGTTAGAAAAATAATGGCTATTACAGAGAATTTATTCAACACTTTGGAGAATGCTTTGAGGCAGGCAAAGCAACCCCAGTAAAGAGTCCATATTTCAAAGAGCAGAATCAATCAGATTAAACATAAGGATTGATAATCACCACGATGTTGGCAGACAACGAACTTCTGATCACACCAAATACATTTTGAAAACACAGCAGCTGTCCTGTCTCTGGGAAGCAGAAAATGCTGAAAGCAGAACTTCCATTTCTCTATGAGAGGAAAAAAAACAAAGCCTGTATCTCAGTTAAAACAATAAATTGGGTAAATCACCTCACTTAGATTTTAAACTTCGGCAGTTTCCAGGCCTGACATGGTGTCCCTGTGGAAGGGTGAAAGATGTGCAGCACACTGCTTGTTTCAGGGAGTTGGCAAACACATTTTAGGTGAATCCATGGGTAAAACGTACTCCATAGCTTTGCCATTTGCTTGAGAAAACCAGAATAATTTATGAGACAGTTGGAAAAGTGAAGCCCAAGCCCCTGCAGCCTGTCAGCAGCCATCACAGCAGCTCTCACCCACCCGTTCCGGGCTCTCCGCTCCTGTCCCTGCAGTGCTGCTTGTTTGCCACAGCCATCAGTCCCCTTTCTGAGAAGGATGGTTCACTGCCTCTTCAGATTGATGGATTTATTATAAAAATAAACACTTCTCATTAAAGATTAAATAGCTTTTGGCAGGAAACAGAAGACTGGAAAGTTTGCTGCCTTCACACAGTGTTAATGAGTGCTTCCAAGATGTAGAAACTTGGCGTGGATCCTGCTCTGCTCCACACCAGGGACACAAAGCCATGGATGAGAACATTACTGACATTTTCATTTCATATGCAGAGAAGTCTAGAGCTGTAGTTTGATTTCTATAGCCCTCCCTAATTCATAGCTTAAATAATTAAAGGAGAAATGCATCTGAGGAGTCTCAAGTGCTGAAAAAACCCAGCTATTTCCTAATTATTAATTGAGATTGTTTACTTCCAACTTTCTCCTCTTAAGAATAATGGTGGTATCATTCTGTATTCACTACAAATTTATTACTCAATGTAACACAAGCAGTGAATGCTTATGTTATTACCTGTCAGCTATGAGTGCAGCAGAAAATATGGCATTACTGTAATGAAATAATGGATAAGCAATGTAAATTCTGCATCCAAAGACTTTGTTCCACTGTAGCAAAAATTATTACAGAACAAAGATCATTAAATATAGTCCCCAATACTTTATTTTCTGTGGAGGTAGCTGTTATTATTCCTAGTAGATTTATTTGTGTTCACTATTTGCTTTCAAGGTACTTATGTGCCTCATTATTTCTCCAGAGTTTCTTTTGTTTCTTTAGAAAAGTGTGTCTGAAAAATGATAATGCAGGATAGTGCACAGGCAAACCAGCTGTAAAGCCTGGGAATACACTGAAATTAGACCACCAAGCATCTTACAGTAGAACAGAAAAAAAAACACAAACCAGGATATTTTTTCCCATGTGGAAATCATTCTTAGAAAGCAGTTGTGCTTATGCTGGGACAGAAAAGGAGCTTTACCTTGTCATCCAAGGGAGCAGAACACAGCAGTGCAATTGCATTTGATCAGCCTTAATCCTCCTATTAAAGCAGGTGAATTCTCCTACACAAAATAACACTCCTGATGATTACACTGCTATTTCATGTGACTTCATGCTTTCATTTTGTGGCAACTGGGTGCTAGGGAGTTTTATTGCTTTCTCAGTGTTTCAGGGACTAGAGACCAATTATTACTTAAAAATAAGCCAATCATCTCTCTTGCTGAAAGATGACTTGCAGCAGAAGTTAAATTATAGAGAACATCACTGCCCCCAATACATTAATTTCTGTCACTCTGTCACTGTAAAAATTTACAGCAGATATAATCTCTTTGAAGGGGGATCAAGTCATAGAAAGTACGAGCCTAGTTTTAAATAGAATTTTAATTTTAATGAAAGCTTCAGGGAATGATGTTTATGCTGCTTATCTTTCATACCTGGTGATTAAGTTAATTTATACTTAATGGAAGAGGATATTTCTAATCCCCAGACAGGCTCAACATCTGTCTGTGACTATGTTTTTGGAAGCCCTAAGCTGCTTGTGATTGATGTAATAAAACCAGGATCCTCCAGAACTGACACCTGAAGGATATCTGTAAGAGGGAAAATGTTATTTTTCTGCTCAATGTCTCTTTTTAAGCCAAACCAAAATCCAAGCACTTAATATTGCTGTCCCCTTAAAAGCCTGCTTTGCACTCCCTCACCTTATTTGGGTATGAACAGGGCAATAAGCAAACAGTTCTCAAATATGTTTATGATCCAATATTCACTCATTATGTGCAGTGCCTGAGACATGCAACTTTCTGATGGCCTGAAGCTAATGAGAATAATAAATCTGCTGTAAAAAAAATCTGTGAAATTGTCTTCATTTTTCCTTTACTTCTCATTCCATGTCTATTTAAAACCAACTATTAGCAAAAATAAATGCTTGCATTTATCACATAATTATAACAGGAAAAAAGAAGTCTTGAAATGTAAACATCTTGCCAGAAAAAGATAAAAATTTTCAACTTCATCCCAAGAAATCACAGTACTGTAAAAGAAAAAAGAAATAGGTATTTCCAGCTGTCATTTATATCCATGTTATTTTAAATTCTAATTCTTACAAGGCACCTTTGCACTGGTGTTCAGGGATATAATCCATGTGTGCACATTCATTTATTCCATTTCACTGGTATCTATCACAAGTCTGTGATGTGGCCCAGGCCCCACTCCAAGGAGTGATTTGTTTCTTTCCTTAGTGAGGTGATGCACCTCAGCCTGCCCTTGGCTCATCGATTGGTTCTAACATCTTCCAGGCTGCATGAAATCTGATTTTTTGAAATCAATTTGTTCATGGGTTGTGCCATTCCTGAGAGAACACAAAGTACAAGCCACGACTCAGGAGTCACATGAGGAACTGGAAGATGGAACTGAAGACCAAGACAAAGCATTTGAGGCTCCCCCCAGATAATTTATGCAAAACTATCACAGTTGGTTGTAGTTTTAGTTACACATAACACAGAGATTGTAAAGATGTCAAGGAGACAGGTAAGAAAAAAAGACATTTTTATACTATATACACATAGCCCTGCTGTACATCCAGACATAAATACACACTATGTCACTACAATTTCTGTTTGTAGTACATACCTGTACACCTATGCTATGAAAACTATCAGGTGGGAAGCAATTCAGTATAAGAGAGATTACAGAAAATTAGAAGTTATTGGAGTTTACATTACAGAGCAACTGGGAAAATTGATTTAAAGGCAGAGTTGCTTCTATGCAGCACAAACACTCAAGAAGGTGAAAGGGAAAAAATGTCAAATTAAATACACATATATCCTTCATTTTAGACAAGGCAATTAAGCTAATATTCTGAAAACCAAATTTCATTCAAGAAGCATTTAACTGCAGATTAGTAATGGAAATTGTGCATATACAAAAGCCAGGAAAGAACCCTACAGTCAAGAGTGCAGCTGAATCACTGCTCCTGCAGTAAGATACCACCCAAAAACTAGATTATGGTAGCAAGCTACAGGCTACCTAAAGGTGAAGATGATTTTGCTGACAGCAGAAACTCAGCTCAAATGATTAACATATTGAAGTGTCAGGAAAAAACACTTTGCACTCAAACCTAACTATTAATGCCCTTCTCTGTATGAACACAGAAATTCAGTGAATCCCCCTGGACAGGGAAGGCACACACAGATGTTGCCTTTAAGAGAGGGGGAAGAAAGTGGTTTTATCTTCAAACTACAACAGCTTTCTTGTATTGAAAACTAAAGGGGAAATTATAGGGGATGGAACAAGATGATCTTTAAGGTCCCTTCCAGCTAAAGGCTGACTCCACCAAACACTTAAGTAAACACTTCAGTACTTGATGGATAAGGTCAGAATTGCTACTGTTTTATATCCAATCCATTTCTGACCAGATTTAACCTGAAATTTCACTGGTTTCAGCTGAAGCTTCCCATCAGCAATGCCTGCATACAGCAAACATCTGCATGCAACACAGCTCCCAGGGATGCTTTGAAGTCCTGCTGACTTCACGGTTTAAAAAACAAAGCAAAGCAACACAAAGCAGCTGAATTCTAACTGTGTTAGAAACCAGGCTGTCCTACCATCAACACTCACTGACAACCTCTAATCAAATAACTGAATCCAAAGATGTATTTAGACCTGCTGCCTCCATGTTCATTTTGATGCCATGTGGAAAGAGATGAAGGAGTTACCCCTTTATTCCTGACCTCCCTTCTTTTTGGGCAAACCTTGCAGATTTCAGCAACTCTTGTGGCTGCACTACAAAAACTCGAGGAAAGTGATGTATTTTTCCTTTTCTCTGAATTTTATCACAAAGGCTTTCTTTTTATGTAAGAATCATTGTAAGACAAGAAAAAAGTCAAAAAAACCACCCTTCTTAATGATCAACTTAAAATGTAATATGGTGTGAATATCTAAGAGATGTAATTGCTGCAGCATGTTTTGATACATTCAAATATTTGGAAAGTTCAGGTTTTATGGAGACATTTGTGACAGGTCACATTCCTCAGTTTATCTCCTTCCTTCCTCTGCTCACGAGAGAGAAAAAAGAAAGAAAAGAGATGTCAATAAAAACTAATTAGATTAGCTGCATCTCAAAACACTGTGATTCAAGTCTAATTGGCCAAAGTAGTCTCCATTCCCAATTTGACAGCACAGCCCCAGAGCTGGGCTCACCCCAGAGCTGGGGGCACTGCACACACCAATTACTGCTAAAGCACACCACGGGTTTGGGCCAATTAATTCCACAGTGCTGAAAATGAAACCTTTTCAAATCCTGCAACCCAGATCAGTTCTTGTCCATTAAAATTTCCAAATGAGCTGGGGCTGTCATCAGCTCACTTGCTTAGTACATTGTAAGCACTTCCAGCTGTCTCTCAATATGGGGTCATTGCAAGAGATCCAGGATAAGACTGAATTCACTCTTTATGTGCAAGTTAAAGTACAGCCTGTCCAGTCAAGATGTGGGCTCTTGGAATACAATGTGTGAGCAAACACAGACCTGCTTGCAAAACTGGACTGTGAATAACAGCACTTTTTGCAGTGGTGAAGGCTAAAATAGGAATAACCATAAATTAATCTGTATCTATGCAAGGGATTTGGTTTTAGCTATTTTTAAAGAAGTATTATTACCCATTATTACCCATTTTTAGTCAATTAAAACATTTCAGATTATATTTCAGATTATATTTCAGATTATAGCCACTTAAAATTTTAAAAATCTATCATCAGATTTACTTCCCTTTTCTGTGTTGGGACTTCTGCCACAGCACATTCAAATTATTTGCCAATGGTCTGCACTCAGTATTTTCAGTTGTTGTAGTACAACAGAAGTGGCTCTTAAAACCAATGTAGAACTATTCTGTCAGTCAAGCACTACCAAATCCTTCCCTTCATGGAGGGACACCTCACACTGTCCTTCACAGAATTTCCAATAGGGCCTGTCCTAATCAATAGGAGAAAGGTTAAATGCTCTTAAGGATGTAGCAGATAAATAATTGGACAAGCAAGAACAGAGAGCAAGGATCAAGATACCACAACATCTGCTTCACAAAACTGAAGAGAGTCATTGAGGCAAGTTCTTCTTGAGCAGGATGAGAAATAGCAGCAGAAATAAATAGTCTCAACTATTTATAAACCAAGTTAACATTTCAATAATCTGAACTGAAGGAACATTGACAAACATCACATTTAAAAGTCTCCCTCACGTGTCTAACTCATCAAAAGCTGCCCAGGCTAATGTAACAGACAGGAATTGATAGTGGAGCTGGCAGATTGCCTGATGAAGGACTAAACCAGAAAGCCCTCTAGGAAAGAGAAAGGGCTAATTCACTGTGCTTCCAAAGGGCTTTGGCAGAATGAGCCTGGATATGAACGCTGGGTCATTTTGACTGATGGAGGAAAGAATTGTGTCAGTCTCCAAAATGAGCCAGAGGAGAAAGATCAATCTCAAGAAAGCCACACATATGAGTTTATACAGTCTCAGGCAGAAATAAGGCTTGGAGTGAAGAGGAGGGGCATTTGAATAGCTGTAAACCCGAGCAGACTCACAGGGAAAGGGATGCAGGAATCAACCAAAAGCTCCAGCAGTCAGCCCAAAAAGTCAATTAGCAAATAGAAACCCAAACACTGATACTTCCATAGCTGGGTTTATTACATGCTTATTTTGACAGGCACTAAACTCACTCCATATAGTGCAAAAGGCACTGACAACCCTGAGTAATGAATCCCTGAGGAACATAATACAGTTGCTCACAGCAGTGGAAACTAAGATACATTACAGCCAGCCTGAAGAACAGTCATTATTTTGTGATCAGTGATAGCTGCAGCACCAGCATTCCCCCATCCAGCCTCTCCACATGTCTGTGCCCTGAGTTTCTGACCCTCTTCAACCACCCCTGTCACACAATCATAACCTTACAATGCCGATAGTGAGATAAATACAGTAATAAATGGCAAGAATGACTTTATCATCAACAAAATCTAGGCTAATCATACTCTCGAGACATCTCTGCACGGTGTATTTTCATTTTTCCATTAAACATGACACTAACATCAGGGGAGGTTATGAAACAGAAGAAAAATATCTGGAAAATAAATGGAATACAGCTGAAGAGGTGATTTCCTGACTTTCCTTAAGAAAGTACAAAATTGCTCCTCAACATCAAGAAATTAAAAACAGCATTAGGATTTGGAAAATATCTTTGGAACATACAAAAGAATGACCAGAAATTAATTCATGTTTTTATTAAATACAGATCCCTTTCTCCTTCTAGAAACTATTCACTTTTTCCTCTATCATGGAAAGGAATCATTTCAAGAGTGAAAGTTGTGTAATCAACACAGTGGAGAAAATGAACCATCTTGTTCTGTGCAAAAAAAGAGGAAGAGCTTTTGTGTAGCAAGTTATATAAAACCTTGTTTTGACTGAATTTCTTCCTAACACCAAAAGAATAAAATAAAGTCAGTCTGACAGACATTAATATTTACAGGGTGCTCTCAGAACAGAGTGACATTAGCCAATATTTGCATGCTGATCTTGCAAAAATTTGAGAGCAACCACATTGGGGTTCTTCCTGCTGAGGAAATTAGTTAATCATATTTGACATTTGCTAGAGCCACAGGACCCAGAGAAGAGAATTGTACCTGACGTATTTTAAAAAGAAGGGAAAAAATATAATCAGAACATCACAAATAAATTTCAAGGCTGGTTTCAAACAGAAAAAAGCACTGCAGTAGCATGTACAGAGAATAGCACCCAAGAAAAGATAAACTAGCAATGAAATAGCAAGGGCGGGATAGGTAATAAACCAAAAGCATTCAGTTTGGAGGGCATAAGGAATTGATTGTTTTTATAACAGCCATAGATTAAATTACATTTCATTTCCAAAGTGTTTCAATTCTTTCTTCTGTCAATGGCTATTTCAGAGCTGAATAAAAGTCATTGTATTACTTAGGGGGCTGCACCTTCATCATCTCTAGCAAGGAAAAAGCAGATTTTATTCCATGAGCAACACATATTTCTAATGACACGCATGCCGTAACGCTATGATTTCTTTATCAAAAGAATAAAATGGTTCTTTTCTGTCCTGAAATATGTAAGAAACTAGGCATGGAAATGCAAGAGATCACACTAGGACACAGAGTAAACAACAGCAACCAAAATACAAAGAAGTCCTTATTGCTGGATTAATTAGCATTAATAACTAGGGCATAAATATTTTTGACAGGACAGGAAAGCGGGTCATTACCATTTTTGAGATGATATAAATATTCTTCCTATACCATGCTGAGCAGTCCTGCTCCAAATGATCCTCCCAGCTTGCCTTTATACCTCCAAACATCTGACATCCAGTGGAGAATACACAGCAATTACATGAGACTTGGACTCCTTTCTGCTCCTCCAATCTAATGCAATTTGAGGCAGAATAAATTGCTAATAATTAAACAAACAGTGAAACTAAAACCTTTTTACTACTATCAAGATTCCAAATTAGGCACAGAAAAATAGAAGTTTGCAAAGCCTTTTGAAATGGATTTTCTGTTGGAGGCACAACATACACAATGATTTGCATCAGTGATTATCTTAATTAAACTGCTGTTTACATAAGTAATGTTGATTTACTTTACATGTTGTTCGGTGTCATTAGACCATTCATTTAATTGTGCAAATTTCCTTTAGCTGAAGCCTTCTCTCACCTTCAGCAGGCTGTGAACAGCACCTCTGTTGTAAGGAGTGAATCCAGAGCAAGTCTAATAATTACTACACAAGCTTCAGACAAGTTTCAGTCACACAAATCACTGGGTTAACTCTAGAATGTCAATGGCCTGGATGTTTGCCATCATCTACTCAAGCCTTAAAATCCATGAGAACAGCACTGCCACACAAACAGAGCAAAGATCAGTACTTTCCATGATATCTTATTAAATGTTTTAATTTCTTAATGACGAGCAAAATTTGAGTTCCACATTAAGTGACTTAAAACTAGGAAAAGATCAGTTCTGCTGTGGAAGAAAAGTCACCATGTATATTTAAATACATTGATTTGAACATGTATCACCGCAGATTTTCAGTCACTAATTGCTGGCAGTGCTGAGATAATTACTAGCAATCCCTGCATGTAAAGACTGGAGTTGTGTTGGAAAAATTAAGAGATATGTATGGAATGATAAACTGATCTTATTCAGTTTAACTTTTTTGCAGTATTATACATCGCATGATAGGAAGGAGGCAAAAAATATCAAAACACCATGAAGATGAGGGAAAATTAAACTAAAAAAAATTCTGAGCTATTAATCCTTCCTGATAATGAAGTACTTCAGGATGACTTCTAAAACTCACTTTCATTTAGATGCCTCATTTATTTTAATCTGGGAGATAATTAGAAGGAAATCAAATTTTCCACAGCAGAATATTTACCTGAGATGCAGCTCAGACTTCTCAGTATTTCCCCTGTGTGTTCAAACTCTATATTATATATATTGCTAAAACCTTACTGAGATTAATGCCCATTACTTAATTAGCATCAAAAGTTCAGTCTATGAGGCTTGCTGCTGGTTAGCTGTCAGAACAGCAATTCTTTCAGATTTTTTTTCTATCAGTAGGCCAAGTTTTGCTCAAGAAGTTGCACACACTGTCCCCAGTTCAATAAAAAGCACTTGGAAGCAGAAGGGGTGAATGTCAGGGGAAGGATGGGCAGAAGTCACACGAGTTCCTGCTCATCCCCACCAGCAGGTCCCTGTGCAGGCTGACTGATGGTGCAGACACAAATATTCATCTCCAAGATGCTCTGTTAACCAGATTACCCTGGAAGAAAAGCTGCACCACTGATGAATTCTTGCTGAGAAGTGCCAGTGGTTTATCTCATCACCAACTAATCCTGTTAGAAATTATTTAGCACTCAAAATGTATCAGAGAAGAGTCCTCAGCTGAATGAGCCTTCCCCACACACTGGCGTCCTCCAGCAATTTATTTGTAATTATCATTTGCCTTTTTTCCATATCTAACATGAAGTTAATGAATGCCTGACATAACTTGAGCAGAAAAAAACACCATGACTAGTTACATAATTACAGGTTAAAAAATTATCTTTTTCAGCTCCATGCACTGAAGTAATCTTTAAGGGTAGAGGTTAAATACAGGCAACACAGAGTAAAAATTGCTTTGCAAAACGTTCTGTACACTGACCACAGCAGCCCCTCTGTGTGGCACTGCCTTTGAAGGAAGAGCTTGATCTCATAATAATATGGCAGTAATCAGAACTTGTTAGTAATATCAGTCATGTCTTGTTCATGGGCCTCTGTCTACAAAAGGACAGCAAATTTGCACTTGAAATCATTATAGAATGTGAATAGCATTTCAGGTTACCACTAAGTGCCAAGAGAAGAGCAAAATGGATACTTTAGCATGGAGGCAGACCTATGAGTAAGAATTTCTAGAGAAAATATAAAAAAGAAAAAAAAAATCACCCTTTCACGTCTTCAAGAACTGCTTAAAATGAAGTGTTTCATCAAAAAAGAAGATAAGATATGATTTCTCTCAGTCTGATCCCACCATAGGCATTCCTGTGCAAGTTGCTGCAGGCAGTTCTTCTCATTTGTAGATCACAGATTTAACTCTGTTTATTATCACAGATTAAGGAAACAATTTTTAAATACAATATTCATACTTTTCAGCTCCAATGGGGTAATTCATTCAGAGTAATTTATGACTTTTAAGCAAATTAATACACAAATTTATGTCTCATGACTGTTTTGAATAAAAAAAGAGGCCTCAAGTAGAAGCACAAATAAATAAATCTGAGTTACTAAACTGTTTGCACCAGTTAAGAGTAAGATATTCCAGGAAAACTGGCATATCCTGATTTACTATCAGCTTGTGGACCTTCTCAGGAAAAAAAAAATCTCATTTTTCTATTTATTGCAAGGCATTAATGCAAAACCAAGGGAAATCACACACTTACTGAGTGTCTTTCCTCTTCTTTTTCTGAGGGTCCACCAGCCTCAGAGTGTCTCTGATGACAGCAACTTTCACTTCTTCATCAACAGGGCTTGGGACATTTTCAAATACTCCAGGAGAAAGCTTTACATCACAGAGGGATACAATTATTTACTACAGAACTAAGGGTGATTTATTCCACATTTGCTCAAACTTCATGCACTTCATCTATATTTTAAATACACTATGATGGATTACAAAATATTTCTTCAAGGATGCACAAATACCTTCGCATTTTCAGTATGATGTTACAACAAATTTCTCTAGTAAACTGAAATATTAAAAAAAAGATTGTTGCCGATGTTATCATTTATATTATGTATATAAACACGAAAAGGATTATTAACAATCTCCTAAACACAATTAACGACTGCAGGAGATGATGAATAAATGCATTTATGACAGAGATGATGGAGAGCTTTCACAATTCCAATAAGTCATATTTCCTATGTATAAGATTAGCAATGATTTCAAAGCAGAAAATTATAGATAACCTTGGAGGTTTCATATTAGCAGACAGCTTTCATCTTTCAAACAAGGAAAAAAGCCCAGAAAACCCAACCTAAGCAATTTCCTTCCAATATCACACTTACAATTCTTACCTCTTGCTCGTGTTCTATTCTCATGCTGGGGTTTGCATTTACTTCCAGTAACACGGGCTTCAAGTTTTTCATCAGGAGAATGTCAAACCCTAAAATCTGTGCATAACAAGCAATATGTTACTTCAGTTCTACTCAGAGTGTTCTACAGAATGCAGTGTTTGTCCATATGGCAACACTGAGGAGGAAGAAACATTTGAGGGGCAGAAATGAGAAACTCTACACAGTGCTGAGTAACTCCAGGAGCCTCTTGTCTCCCATACTAATGGCTCCTTTCACACCATCCCCATCCCTAAACACTGCCAACATGGAATCTTGGCATCCACAACGAGGGGGTCTTAAAATTGCCAGGATCACTTCACTTCTAGCATGTAGAAGATGGAATCTGGAGTGAATACTGTCCCTAACAAACTACACCCATTGAAAATTCTCTGTATCTGCTTAGGGCTGGCAGTAACACAGGTCGGGAGACTGAGGTTTGAGTTGGATGAGCAGCTGTGAGCTCCCACCAGTGAGCAGCACCAAAAGTATAGAAAACTTTTAGAAAAGGCATTAAACACCCAGAAAATTAATCTATGCACAGAAGTAATTCCTGGCAAAAATTCCAACTTACCTGGAAGCAAGTTGGCCCAGGCTTTCCTGCTGGTATGTCAGACTGATAGTAAACTTTCAGTTCTGGTGTCAGTGCAATAATTGTTTTAATCACCAATGAAATTATATCTGACCAGAGCTTTTTGACATCAGCTCCTCTGGAAGACAGTCTGCACAGAATGCTTGAAAAAGTCCTCTTGCTGCCAGTGTTTACACTGTCAGAATGGATGAAATTCCCACTATGGATATTTAGTGAATAGTTGGTTAAGTGCATAAAAACCTGGTGCAAATTTTTGAGAGTGGGCTCTTGATAGGGCTCTGTACAAAACCTAGAAAGTCCATCTTTGGCTATATAAATCTCTAAGGGTTCTAAGGATTTCAGCAGGACATAGAGACGAATATCAAATTTCAGTTTGTCCATGAGCAGTGGTTTGCAGATGTACTCCTGGACCACAGCTGGCCGGCTCTGGATGCTCCCTGTCAGCCTGATGTCACTTGGGTCTTTGATGAGGTAGATTCCATCCCCCTGGCAGCCTCCATCAGGCTTTACAATAAATGTGGGCTTCCAGGATGGATTGTTGTCTTTCATCATACGAACCTAGAAGGAAAAGCATTATTACAGTGAGAGGCACTAACTGGGGAAAGGAAGAAGGGTTGGTACTGTGAAAGCCAGTAAACAAAAATAAATAAAAACAGCATGATCACATCACCAGAGTAGTAAACATCATGCAGAAAAAGCAGAAGATAAAAAGTACTGACAAGCAAAAGGAGAAACAAAAAAGCATGAGTAGGGAATTACTAGTACAGCTAAAAGGTCATTTTATTTAACAAGCCATTGTATAAATCATTTCAGGAACTTTTCTAATTTCTGTTCCAATTTACAGAAGGAAATGGGGTATATCTCATGAGATCCATTTTAGTAGTCACTAATGTATATGAAACTGCAAAGTTAAACTTTCATGCTGCATTTTGAACAACTACTGACAAAGACAATCATTAACTTAAGGAAAGGTGCCTTATTTATGGAGGTATGAATGCAAATGCTATCAGAAGAAGGAAAACTGAAGTAAAGATTCGTCACTAACAATACCTTTTTCCATTACTGAAAATATTTCACCATCTGATACCCAGTGTTAATAAAACTGGGGAATGCTGAACCATGTACAGGTGTCATTGACACATCTGCTGAATATCAGAGCTTTCATGTTACATGAATATTTCCCACTCCCTAAATAAATTCTAGTTTATTTATTACTTGTACAACAGAAGTCAGAACTGCAGACAGGGGGATGCCTCAATCAGAAATGAAATTGAGAAAGAAAGGGAAGCCCTAACAAAGAAAGCAGCTGAAGAAATGCAGGATGCAGGCTAGCAGGTTTATCAGCTCCTCATGGGATTCAGGACAATAAAGCACCCAAAACCTCCTTCCAAAACAGAGGGATGTCCCAGCACTGACTGCTCCTTTCTTGCACTCCCACATTTTAGCAGCCCTGCAGCTGCTCTCCCTCTCCCTGCAGCCAGGCATGTGCTAACCCAGCCACAGATCTGGTTTTACCCTGTGGCTCACCAGCAACAACTGGAGATTGAATTTTAGAAGCCTGAGGACAAAAGCTAAGGAAGAAAGAACAAATCAGTTGCCACCATCAGCCCTGGAGAATGAAAGAGGAAAAATCAGCCCACAGGAAAAGGCTGAGCATGGTCAGATGATTGTGAGAGCAGCAAGCTCTGCTGTAACATCAGGCTGCTGACCCCCAGGAGAGGCCCAGCTCTCTCAGCAGTGACATTCCCAAGGCCTCAAGGACTTCTGGCTCCACCTTACCCTGTTATTTATTTCACTGAGAGTCACACTGCTAAAAGCCTTCCTTCAGCAGCAGCAGAAATTCAAGATCCATTATCCAGACTAGGATTTTTCTCACGGACAGGTGTCACACTGACTCAGTGAAAGATCCTTCTTCAAAATAGGTCAATGCCTCAGTGGAGGTCAGGCTTACATAAATGGCATGTGGATAAATAGGTCCAAGTAGATCAGCAGGCCTAGATGAGCAAAGAAGGAAAGCAGGATTTATGTCCTAGTCTTTTTACCACTATAGAATAATCTTCCCCTGATGTGACATTACCCTGCAGAGCAGAGGAGTTCTTTGGTTCACTGTTGTTAAAGTCAGCACCACAGAGACACCTGGTTAATCTGAACCCTCCATGACCAAACACACCCTGCTGTGACTCCTGTTGAACACACAAAGTGCCCTCCTAGGGCAGAAAATAGTGAAGAACCTCTGTGACACCAGGTGGAAGAATCTGCCCCCCAGTCCCACATCTGCTGTTCACCCCTCAGGCTAAATCTGCTCTCCTCCAGCAGCACCTTTCCAAAAGAGATGCTGCTTTCCAGGGACTATTGCTGAAGATGCAAAAGAACCTGCCTTTCAAAATATTGCACTCTAACAATCACTGTTCCCTGAGATGTCTCTTCTCTTAAAATAAAAAGCAAATAATTTTCTCCATCATTTTCTATTCCATTTATTTAATGGACTAAAAGGCCTGGATATTATTCAGGCTTTCTAGTCCATCAAAACCTACACATGGCAGATAAAGATAGGCTGGTGGGGAAAGGGGGAATAGTAATCCAGAGTCAGTCTCAGTCTGTTTTTCAGCAGATTTACTGTCTTGAAGAAAACAGATGGTTTCTTGATCTTCAAGGAAATTCCCAACAGTCGTCTTCAAATTCTCCACAATCTCCTCAACTACATTCTTTCAGACTCTCATTATGAGGGACTTTGTCCGGACTTAGAAAATTCAGTCATGTAGGAAAACGAGTTTATATGAAATGAGATATTTCTGTGTCCTCTGCTTGACAGAAGGAAATTATCTTTAAAAAACATGTTAACCATTTACAATTAACAGCAAGAGAAGTTTGGTGAAAATATGCAAGTTTGGCTTTCATAAGGAAACACAGGCTGAACAAATATAGTATTCTGAAAAAAATGCATGTAATGGGCTATAAGATCTGACAGCACAAAGACTGGAATATTCATGCCTATGCCTAAGAGGTATCCAAAAGCTGAAAACCTGATTAAACCACCAAAAATATGCTGTGCTGGAAATTTGACCATCCAAATTAGATTCTTACTAAAAATTAATCATACTGGCCTATTCATCATCCTCACAGACAACACAAAGAAGGAACTATGAGAACAATTACGGTCCTGGTCTGAATCCCAAGCTAGTTACTCTTCAGAAATTGGAATTTCATGTTAGAAATAAGTCCTTAGCACACACATTCCAGCAGATTCTTCCCTGCTAGTGAAGGAGCAATGACTGCAGCACCTGAGAGATTTGCTTATCTGTAATTCACTTTTGTTACAGTGATATGTCAGTACAAAAGGTTTTATAAAATAAACTGGTGAATATTGAAAATTGTTAAATATATATTTACTTAGTAAAATGAACTTTTAAGCCCTTGATGAAAACACCTATCACCATCTCATTTCAATATAAATGACACTAAGGGAAAAACCTTTTTGTTGGTATTTCCAGTATGAAGCTCATCCACCACAACTCCAGTCCAGTTTTCTCAATTATTGGCTTTCATAGCACTGAAGATTAATATTAGATTACCTGTAGTGTTTTCTACTTGAACCTAGGTATAGGGGAAAGCTGACAGCATTTGATTTCATTATTGATAGATAAGTATGAAAAAGTTCACCATCATGACTACAGAAGTGAGGCATAATAAGGATATTTGAGAGAGAAATTGTTTTGAAATGTTGTAGTGCATCAGAGGGAGGCAGCAAGATTTAAATTCTCAAGGAGTTTCTTCTTTCAATAATCATTTCTATTACAGGCAAAATCTCACAGGTGTCCATTTCTCATCCAGCCCTTTGCAACAGAAATCCTACACTACAAACAGCACCAAACCATCTTCCTGTGTCTAACCTACACCTGCACTGACACAATGTGACTTTTGATAATTAACAGATTCCAGAGAGTTCCAGCTCCTCCAGGGACATGTCTGACATGCAGGCACCACCAAAGCTCTCCCCACTTGTCTGTTGTGAACAAGCTGAAATGCAGACTCTGAGAGCTGACGATTTTGGCAGCATTAGGGTTGCAAAGCAAACAAAAGCACATATGAACAAATAAACAACAGAAAGGACTGGAGAACTCCTGCTGAGAACTCACCAAACTGCATGTGAAAAGTGCTCTGAACCTTTTATGGTTCACAGGGGGTTTGGAATGTTTTGGGTTGTATTTTTTCCTGTTCTGGAGGGGTTACACTCCCAACTTGCGTTAAGTAGAACATAAACTCTTACAACATAAAATATAATGTTTGATAACAAGAACTATGCTTTTCTCCAACACAGATGGAAGAACATATGCAAAGGAAACTCCTAGGAGTGTGTTAGTGGACATCTGTTCCTCTTGGAACACAAAGCAGCAGCGTTTGCAGCGCAGGGAGGGAGCAGAGCAGTGTTAACTCGCAGTGCCACCTGGTGCCAGCTCCCGGGGCTGAGCGTGTCACCCGCAGCTCACCCGGCCAGCACTGCCTGTGCTCCCACAGCATCCCCACCACCCCCTGCACCTCCAAGGCACGATCTGATCTACCTGTCCTCGCTGAACTGCTCGGGTTATCCACACTCCTTCTGCAGACTGCTCTTACAGTGGCAGTTACCCAGCCCCCTTGCAGAGTAGCTATTAAAATATGTTAATGAATTCAACTGGATTATGGATATGGTAATTAGTTAAAAAGTTGCACCCGGTACAAGAGTCCATTAAAGCCCACACCTTTCTTCTCTCGTATTTCCAAGGTGAGCATACTCTAGGATGCAAAAACACCCTGGGTGAGTCAGACAGGGTTAAACAAATACAATATTTTGAAATATTTGTAGTAACAGAACCAAACACCAACACACAGCATCACCCTTTAAAAAAAAAAAAAGCTGAAAAAGAATGGCATTTTATTACATTCTGAATATTTAAACAAAACAGCAGTTTGACATGTGATGATGTATTTAACAATGCACAGAACAAAATGCTCTTCAGAAGGGTTTGGGTACAGCAGGCCAAGTGAACTAAAAGGATTTCAGTGACAATGAACCTGGTGAAGCACCACACTCCCCACACTGTACTGGAACCTCCTCAGGCCAGCAGAACATGCAGGAAAGAGCTGATGCTTCTAGCAAGTTCAATTTTCAGACACCTCTCCTGGCACAGCAGAGAAATAGATGTGTTTTGAAGTTTATTCCAGAACATAGCAAAAAAAGCTAAATCCAGACATCCAGACCATGACTGATCCCAGGCAAACTGGCAAAGATGTCATCCACAGTCCCCAGGTGTGATTTTAAATAATCTGGTAGGTATAGAAGATTAAAGAATGACATGGATACAATATCCAACAAGTTACATTATTCTGAGAGCAAAAGTGATGTACCTCAGCCACAAAGAGGGGCAGTTCTTCTGGCAGAATCCAGGATCTAGGGTAGAAGTTGTATTCCAGAGGAAACAGATCTTGCATTATTCTCATGGCCCGACTCAGGGTAATTTTCCGAACTGTCTCCATCATGCCTGGGAGGAGAACAAAGTGACAAAAAACCCACACTGAAGTCTCACCCTAACAGTAAATGTATTATTTCAGAGTATCTTTACTCACCCTGCTGGGAAGGCACTCTGGTCATTGCTGTCAATAAAACTGAACATCTTTTGAGATTTAAAATCTGACACAATAATTGTGACATTCTCCTGCCATATTTACTATTGTATGTGTTCCTGTATAATATTAGAAAAAAAAATCATTCTCAAAAATACAGCTCAGAATAAAAGACAGCTTTAGTCAAATATTAAGTACTGCCTTTGCCATAATACAAAATTATTTTTCTAATCTATCATTCCAGGAACAGGTACAAATGTAACTCAAATGTAATCAATCACTTTGTGTTTACTTTGCAGTTTTAAGTATCTGCATCACAAAAAACAGGTTATTTTGTCAACAGCCAAACAAACATTTGCTGAAGTCTTATGTCCATTGAGAACATGATTAAAAAGCCATTTTTATGGAAAAGTTTCTGGTAAAACCCTGCATCAAATTAGCACACCATTCCTGGAAATCAGGTCTAGTTCTGAAGGGCTCTGCTTTGATTCCTGTGCAGCCACTTGTTCACCAGGTAGAAGCCAAAATACAGACAGGTAACATTCATCTAACACCAATTTAAACCATCAGAAAAGAACACCATCCTACACCTGAGCGGGAACTTCCCTCAGGCAGGAGAAAGGCAGGGTAAATAAAGCCTGGAGTTCGATATCTGAGGTTCTTATGCTCACAGCACACTAACAGCAGCCATAAATCTGAAGTAAAGGGCTTAGATAAGTCAATACCTAAGCTCTTAGCTCTTATTTAGAGAGATCTCAATAGGGATTAAACGAGAAAAAAAGGAGCTTAAAAAAATAGAAGAGTCATCATAAGATGAGGACTGACATGAACTCTTCAATATTAAAAAATCCATTTAAGAAATTCTGCTTCAAGCTTCTCCCTGAGATAAGCCAGAGTACAAAACAAAACAGATTCTTTCCACTTTGAATCAAAACCAAATCCAAAGATACAGTGCTGTTATCAGTGCCAGATAACAGACAGTAATTGCATACTTCACTTAAATTATAGCCTAACACTTTTCTTTTTCCTAACTTCACGTGTATGAAGTATTCTTCTCAACAAAACCATTTTCTCTCCAAAACAAATTTCAGTCCAGAAATTGTTCAAGACACCCACTCTGATAGTCTCACCCCTTCTGCAAACCCAGTAATATGCCAAAAACACTATCAGCTGATCAGGCAGGCAATTCACATTAAAAGCCAGTAAAACACAGAACAAGGTCAAATATCCCTGTTTTTAAAGCACTTGTTTAAACTAGAAAGAGAAGTGAAGTACCTGGAAACTTGTTGACTTGCCCTGAGAAGATGTTGTTATCATGGAATGACACCCCGTGCCAATAGATGTCACACGGCAAGCGGCGGCCAAACGGGAACTGCAAACAGAGCAGGCGAGTTCTGAGCAACCTGGGAATACCTCATTCCTGAGCTTTTAAACACTCATCTTAACCACAAACCACTCAAGAACAGCCTTCTGACTGCTCTATATATGGGTTGCAAAACTGAGAATATTTGGATCAGCTCAAAGACTTTAAAGTGAACAAACCAAGAGAGGTTTTTAGACAGCAAACCCAAATGACTGAGGCATGGGCTGCACTCAGAATCCCCAATTCTGATCAACCACAGCCAAGTTATAAATGTAAAGTGGGCACTCAAAGCAAGATATTTAAATGCAATAACTGCATTATTCATTTACATATATCCAGTTATAAGTATTAATTTCGACAGTATTAATTCCTTTCTGGTACTAATAGCCTGTAATTAAAATAAAAGCTCGCAGTTCAATTAATCATTTGTTGAGCACATATATATATTCCCACTATCAAGAACTAAGGCGATTATTTCAACAATATTAAGTATTCCAGGTTCTCTTCCCATTCATGCAAGATTTCACCATAAATTGGAAAACTGTAGCTTGTTTTCTATTATCCAAAAGATCACCTTTCTAAAGCAGTCTGAAGAGCTCAGAAGCAGCACTGCCAATTACTGAGACAGCAAGTTTCTAATAGTAGTAAAGTGGTTTCTAAAAAAGCCAATTAGTTTTGTGTAAAGAAGGTGCTCTTCTTTTACATGCTTATTCTCTTTGACACAGCCCCATTTATCAATCGAAAAAAAAACATTTTATCTGCAGCTCCATGAAGATGCCATTTCACTACCATATGGAATACAGTCACAGGAATAGCTTCTATTACTAGGCTACATCTTTTTCAAATAAATCTGCTATATATAACATTTTTAGGACACATTTGCATTAAATATATACCACCCTCATCACCCAGTGCCATTTACTTATTGAAAGAACCACAGCATTTTGCAGAAACTTCTTGTTCTTCACTTAAAATGCAATTTTTCTTATTTTAAAGCATTTCTGTATGCAGTGGATCATTTTTCTTTGAGCATGACAGAAAAAAGAATTGCATAAACCTTTTGAGTGCATTACTTTATTTGCTACTTTAATTAAAATTTCAGTTTCCTCAGTAAATAGCCTTGAAAAATTAATTTAAAATGCTAATTGAGCAATGCATCCTTTCTGTTTCCTTACTCACAGGGATGAGAAACCCAATTTAACAAGAACCAGTGGATTCTGCACTTATTTCATTATTATTCAGCCTGCAAAATCTGTTTTTGTACAAGTGAAAATTAATTCTGTTGGGCTCTGAAAGACAATCAGTGGCCTTAACCTCTCCCCACAGGTATATCCAGCATATAGATGCAGCATTCGGTCTCAGAGTGCCCTTCCCACTAAAACCTGAACAATTTATTTATTTATTAAATGAAATTGAAATTAAAGGAACAAAATTTGCATTTATATAACACCTTTCATCTACAGAGGATATCAAAGCTCTCTACAAACACTGCACAGAAATCATTTCACAGCAGATGAGGAGTGAGCAGCTCTGGACAGGAAGATGGG
This sequence comes from Buphagus erythrorhynchus, assembly GCA_013400855.1. Lineage (NCBI taxonomy): Eukaryota > Metazoa > Chordata > Aves > Passeriformes > Sturnidae > Buphagus > Buphagus erythrorhynchus. Next base: position 10,568 of record VZTT01039010.1, on the reverse strand, counting down.
AGCACTGCACCCCCTATCACCTGTCAGGAATTTGGGACAGCACAGCAAGGGCCCTGCTCCTGAGAAATCAAGATTATCTGGACTTACCCAACAATGGGATCAAACTCACCTTCTGAATGAGCTGGGCAGGATTCTATAACCTCTGCACTACACTTTACTTAAGGGTGGTGTCTGGAGAGGAGCCAACAAGTTTGATTATCTATCACCTCTGGCAGTGCCAGGCAGATATAAATTAATCTTACTGTGGTGGGACAGGCCTTTGCACCACATTCCCAGCTCCTGGTGTGGGGCAGTGGCTAAAAAAGAAAGATGATTGTAGCCATCCTTTTCTAAAACCTTTAAAATCTTTTTAGTCAGATTTGGGCAACATTTGTAAAAAAAAAAAAAAAAATGAAAACAAGGAACCATAAAGAGAATAGAGTTGTTTCCACAGCTTTGACACGATTAATAATCCATCACAGTCAAATCTGTCTGGCAGGTCATTTCTACCTTTGGATTAGAAGCCAATAATTTAAATTGTCTCACAGGTCACATCAGTCTGTTCCATCATGTTTAATGACAAGTTAAATGACTCCATTTCCACTCAGCTTTTCCCAGCATAAAACCTGAAACTCTCCCTACGCCTCCGTGCAGCTCCGGAACAGCGAGACAAATGAAACGCTCGACACTGGGATATTTGATGCCTGGGACATCTGCTTCTTCCATTTTCCTGGTAATTGAAAGCTTGCTGAAGAAATAATTTATTAAGTGATGAATAAACTCGGGATGCAAGCTCAATTTGTGCCCATTATTTCATTTGGCATATCATGTTCATTTAAAGAATCTGACACGCTGGATCAGATGGTCCAGCCGGAATTGGCCCACGCATGGGAACTCTGCAGTGCTTCTCAAAAGGTCCACCCACACAGGCCTAGCAAACCTGATTGCTTAATTTACTCAAAATTCCCACAGCTGAAAAAAAAAGTTGGTTTTTTTTTCTGTCTTTGCTTCTGCTAACAGAATCTCAGTGGTCAGTTTGCTGCCTTGCACTCCTTCACCTCTTCCCTGCATTATCAGTGCCACAGAATATTTCACCAATACTGCCAATGTTTAGATTATTCTTCCCTTTTTTGTGTGTCTTATGACACTTACCATATGTCAGTTCACTGATGAATAATAAAGTAATAAAAAAATGGATATGTGACACTGTAAGAATGCTATACATTAGACAGAAAAAGTTATGGCTCAAAAGGTGCCTACTTGAAAAAGCACATTATACTTTGTCCTCCCAACAAAATATTCCAGCCAACACATCCAGCAGCAAACAGTAGAAATGAAACAAAAACAAGAATAGGAAAATGTAAAAGAAGTAGAGAAGGAAAAGGATCAAAAGTATTATACAAGGGATAACAGTAGAATAGCAGTCCCTGACACATCAGTATTTAAAACACATGCATTTCATTACTACTTCCAGGATTTCTTTGGCATTATTTTCATGGATCCTGGAAGCAGCACCCGTGTTCCCTCTGCTGGTCCAGCTGTAACAGTGCAACCAGCTCCAAGGCTCTGGCTGTCCGTGACAGCGGTCTGAAGAAATATTTTACTGCTATTTCTGTAAAAGTCTGAAAGGGAGAGCTTTCAGAATTACATGTAGCTTGAATAATGAGTTTTCCTTGGATTTATCGTCTCAATTTTGCTAATTTTTCTCTTCAAATCGTGACAGATCTTATTAATCTATTTATAAGCTGAAGATATACAGCAGTACATGATGGTGACTTGTTTACAGGGAAAGAGTTATCAGCCACCCAGATGGTGCAGTCAAGCATCACAAAATTCCCTATTAGGCCTCTTCTTTATTAAGAGACAAAGTGGCCAGAGGAGGAAGCAACAAACTAAATAAAAAATATTGACCCAAGAAAGAGATGGAGGAGAGAGGATATTGAGGGAGACAGGGAACAAAGAGAGATGAAGTAAAGGCAGCAGCAACTGCTGTTGGGGGATGCAAAGCAGGAAGGAAAAAGCTGATTAATGCAGCACAGAGATTCATGAGAGGAACAAGAGCTTGTGAAACAAGTCAATTAGTAGGAAAGACTATCAAGTGCAAAACAAATGCAAAACAGTGAAGTCTCAGGAAACTATAAAGACAAAATTAACCACTAAGTGTGGCTCATTCCCAGCGCAATCTGCAAGGCTAACTGGTATCAGTGATCCAGAAACCCTCTCTGGAATGGCTCCTCGCCCTCAGAACATAAAATTTAACCCTAAAATCAAAGAAATTAAGTGTGAAGTGCCCCTGCTCTGCATATCACTGCATAAAACATGGAGCAAGGCTACTGACAGACACCCCACAGGTGCACTGAGGGCTAGGAGAGGTAAATGTAGCAGGTTTGAATTTCAAGGCTCTGGTACGTTGTTACTATTTTGCTGTACAAGCAGGAGTTGAGAACTGGGGCGATGGTGCAAAGAGGTTTTGAAATCCTGCCAGTGGATTTAAATAACAAAAATCTTGAAATAAATTTATGAAGTCAGAGAAGGAGAAAGCACTACTCTTCCTGACACAGAGCATACATACCTTGTGTGATTAGGCATTCAGGACATTATGAATAAACACGGGCGACATTTACTGCCACTCAGTCCTCCAGAAAATAAATTTGCAGTATTTAACTCTGAGGTTAGGAACACCACAGAATAAAGTGTCTACCCCAAGCCTGTACAGATGTTTTTAAAAAGCATCAGGTGCACAAAAATATCATCTTGTAAGTGGGAACCCCAAAGGCAGCTTTGTAAAGTGGAGTAACTGCAGGTCAGAGATCACACAACTCCGTCCTAGCTCTCTGCACGTGAGAAACAGTTCATCTTCAGGTTTTATTCCTCCTTTTCCCTCCAACTTCCTGCTTACAAATGAATTACAAGTACCCTTTTTCTTATACAACTTCCTCACAAAGCTCCTAGAAGCCATCTCAACTTCCATAAAGCCATTTATAAAACAGTTAGGGAAAGAAAATTTTTACAATTGGAGAACAGTCAGAGAACAATATATATAAGTAAGATATATCTAAGAAATCTCTCCAGAATTTAAATAAGGAGTTGCAGAGCATCAGTTCTGTGCCAGCTCCCCTAATGTCCTGATTCCAGTTCAGCACATACTGGCACTCACCGAAATCCTCACAAAGCAATGAGAAAACACATGACTCGAGCAGCAGGAGAAAAAAATAGCTATAGCTGCTCTACATAAAGTAAATTAGCAGGCTAAATCCCGTTATGTGTGCATTATCAGCTGGTTTAATACTACTGCATTCATACACCGTGCTGTCTGACACGCCTCGGAGACAAGGGCAGGGCTCTGCCGGGCCAGACCTTCCCGTCCGCTGTCCCGAGCCAGGCCCTGAGGGAAGGGTGGGAGGGAAGAAATGCAAATCTACACAGCACGTCAAACGCTTCCCCACGGGAGCAGGTTTCTTTCCTGCCCTTTCCCCGATCAGTTTAACCTCGGAAGCGCAATACCCGATTATCCCTGTTCTGGCTTGCATAACTGGCCGTGGCAGTATCGTGATCATGAATCAAATCAGCTCCGGCCCCGGCATCTGGTCAGAAATGGCCCCAGGGTCGGGGGGGCACAGCCGGGAGCCCCCCGGCCACAGCAACCCTCAGAGAGGCACGGGAGGAGGAGGAGGAGAGTGGAGGAAGGCTTTGCCTGGGGCAGACCCGAGGCTCGGGAGAGGAGTCTGGGCAGGACCGAGGCTAGGCCGGAGCAGGGATGGGGACGCGGCCCCGCAGGGTCTCACTGGCGAGCGCTCACCTCCTTCCAGCGGAGCTGCCGCAGGCTGATTTTCAGGGCCTCCAGAGAGGTCTTGGCCTTGGAGCTGTCCACCGTGACCTCGGGCCGCCGAGCGCTCTCGCCCCCGCTGCGGCGGC
>VZTT01039000.1:1161-14411 GCA_013400855.1 Buphagus erythrorhynchus | reverse complement strand
TAAAGTAATTTCCATACCTGGTTACTCTATGATGATCTTTCTAGTGAAAATCCTTCATTTAAGAGTGTTTTTTTTCCCAATGTGTTTTGTGTTTTTTATATTCAGTAATTCTTATAATTTGTTTCCACAAAAGTTACCTTACTGGGGAAAATTTTCTCTTAAAAGTACTTGGAAAACTTCTTTTAGAATCTACTGCCTTCCAAACACTGCTTAAAAGAATTCTATGAAGAAATTTAAGTAAAAGGAGCATATGGAAAATTTCATGATTTTTGCTGATGGCTCTTCTGTATGCATTTTTTGCATTGGGAATGTGAGTCTGTATAGTAAAAATTAGGGACATTATAAAAGATATGAATTTCTTGCCCTTGTTCAGTACAACTATAAAAGTTCTTTGTTTTTTTTTGTGTTTTTTTTTTGAATTTGTTTTGTTTGTTTGTTTTCCTAGGCCACAAACACTTTTATAAGTTCTGATCAGANTTTGTTTTGTTTTTTTTAACCAGAAACACTGAATATATGGAGAGAAACGTTACCAGATTCTAAATTTTCTTTAAATTTTTTCTCTTCATTTGCAGAAAAAAAATAAAAGTATTAAAATTAGAGAATCTTTCACAATAGGCTTTTTAAATGCTATTGCTAAAAACCTGTAGGCTTATTTTCCTTTTTATTTTTAATCTTTAGTTGCTACAGATTTCTCATGTTAAAACCAGAGAAGAATGAAATTGCTAGAGATGTTTTTGCAAGATAAATTTTTTGTAAAATACTACATTGGAAGGAGGAAAAATTTCTCTTGACCAATCTTGGTGTCAGAATCTTCTTGTTATGTTTGGCCATGCAAGAGAATGTCAGCACCTGCTCTGTCAAGCACACTAAAGAAATAATATTTTTAAAAGAATGCACCAAATGGCTGTAAATTTTCACATCGTAATTCACTTGGATAGATGGGAAGACATTTATTATCTACGTAACCATTTGGCAATTCCAGCTAATTGCAGGTGAATTTTTAAATTGCTTTCTTTTTATCTTTTCACAGTTTTCCTGAGGCTCATCTCACAAATCTGAAATGATACACAGATTTCTTGGTTTCATATGTACCAATTTTTTTCTATGCTTTTAGTTTTTTTGTGAGTACATTTCTATAAACAGCACTTAATGCCATTTTGACAGGTCACTACACTGCCAAATACGTATTTTCTTCATATTCCCATTTATTTTCCTATGTTTTGAACAGTTATTCCTCTTGGGAAAAATATGGCTTTGGAACAGTGTTAGTCTAAAAAATGATATGTGAAGGCAGCTTATGGCCACCTGCTGTCAGGCAGCATTACACTAACTACAGCTTCTCATTTCCTGTCATGATCACTTGCATCTGTTTTCTTCCCATTTTGGAAACTGAGAGTGCTCTGCATGATGAAATACGTAATAATCTGGTCAGCTCTGCCCCACATGGTACTGTTTGTTACAGCAAGCTGACAACAAAACAAGGAATTATAAAAGCTTATTTTTTAAATTTATTGCATATAAAAATTTTCCTTTCATTAATAAGCCTTCCCACCTTACCTGCAGTCTCACTTGACTATATTGAGGAGCATTTAAATTCATTTTCACAATATTCATCATATATTCCTCCTTGACTGAGAGGGCAGATGGGGAGTGTATTCTAATTTGAGAAACACTCGATGCTGCTTTCAGGAGTAAACAGGTTTGTCTATCCTATAAATATTCTTCCCTGAGTTGGAGTAGAACACTGATTTAGAGGAGCTATTGCCAAGTGTCCTCTTCCAATGATAAAGAGGGGGGAGGTATCTTGCAAACAGCGTTGACTGGCCTTGAATAATACACTCTGCTGTGAACAATAAAATAAACAAAGTTTTTCAGCAAAACTCCATTTCCACAAGCTGCTGTCTTGGTAGAAGGCTTTTGGTCTTGTTTTGTCTTCTAGAAGTGACATGAACACATTGGTGCTCATGGGAGAATCTTGTGCTAAACGAGCTTGATAAAGCTCTTCTTTTTGCAGCAATGCTGAAAAAATTGCACTTTCAATTCAGAACACAGCTTCCAATTCCCTCTAAGCTTAGAATATATACATGTGTGAGCATAACCATTCTCAGAAGAATGTGCTCCTTTTTTATGGGTCTAGTTTAGCAAATATCAGAAGAAAAGAAGAATTATGAAAGAAAAGACAAAGCCAACAAGAATAATTTCTACTAGTAGTCTAATAGAAGAAGAAAAAGGTCCAATTGAATTAAAAATCATGGTTTTTTGACCACTGTTGTCAACAGTATTTAAAATTCTATGTGGACTGGCAACTACTAACTAGCTAAAACTTAATAAAAATGCAGTAAATTTTTATGTCTTAGAGTGTGATGCAAAAAGCATCCACAAAAGTTTGGTCTGTTACTTCACTGACACAGATTGTTTGAAAACAGATTTACCCTGAAGATTATATTTTATTCCATTTCATTTAAATATTAATGTCTTTACCATTTACTGTAGTTTATCTATCGTGTTTGTTTTATTGTAGTAGCATGTGAACTTTGGGTCTTCCTAAGGAGGTAAAAGACAATTCTACTTCATCCTTATGGGGCTGGACCAATTAATGTTAGACAAGGGCAATATGACTAGGAATTGCTAAAGCATTAACCGGATTACTAGACTACCTGTCAAATGCTCAGCTTATTTGTCTTTCCTTAACTCTATTACTTTGATTCTTGTAGCATCTAGAAGTCCTAGTCATGGATCAAGTCCTATTACAACAGCACCAGCTGTGCAAGCATCAGAATAAAAACATGGTTCTCTCTTGTGCAGTTTCTAACTAAAAATCATTAGGGTCTAAATGTGAAAACATATACTTTATTGCCATACATGACATAATGAATGCTAATACAATATATTAGTACAATAACCTCTGATTTTATCGTGAGGTTGAATGAGATGAACTTGAAGGTTAATCCTAAACTAAATTATTCCATGATTTAGGAAAGAAAATGTCCCCTTGTGGCTTCAGTAAGAGCTTATTCTTAATAAAGATAGATATTAATGGCTTCATTCTGTTGCCTAAGCATTGTTATAGCTACATTGCAAACAAGGCTCAAAGGCAGTGCCAGATCAAATAGAAGCAATAAACGTGTTTCCCTTTAAAAATAAAAATCCTCTGTCATTCATAGCATCAGTGTTGTAGGATGCCAGACTGAGCACCTATACTTGCATGTCTGAAGTAATGTGACAGGGCAACTATATAGTTTTCTCAGTGTGTATGAATTTGCATAGATGATTGGAAGACAGCATTGCCATTGTCGTCAGTTATTTAATCTTCACGGGTTTGGGTTTTGCAGTACTATACATGGTATAATTAAGTAACCTCTGCAATAATCCCAGAAAATTCTGGGAAACCAGAAGGTTTCCCTCTTTCCTTATCTTTCAAGATACATGGTTCCTTTCAACTGATTATTCCGGTTTCTCTCAACACTCCTCAGAATATGCCTTTCTAACAATATAGGTAATAGCATCACCCACAGAACTCTGCCATAAATAAATCCTTTTTATGCCCTAAAATTTATTTCTCTGTAAGGTGGACTCCAGACTGGCTAATCAAAGTGGCCATGCATTTTAAATGTTCATATATACAAAGGGCATAGACTATGCCAAATCAAGCTTATTCCCTGGTCTTATGCACAGGCCTTTCAGTACTGCAGGCTGAATGCTGTATGCCAAGCCTTCTGTATGGTTTTCATCTCCTTATGGAGACAGATTGTTTTATGCAAGCCAGCTCCTTTTTTCTGAGCCCAGGACAGTCTTGTTTCTTATAGAAACAAGTATTTCTCTTCAAATGTGGATAAACCTTCATGATGAAGTGCTGGGCTTCTCTTTCAATGATATAGTTGGAGATAAAGAACCAGACTGATATGGATGAAGTAGACTTTCGAATGTTGGTCATGTAAGGCCTGGTTCTCTCCTTCTACAGCATAAAATTATTAGGGGTGTGCTGATGCCACAGTTCTGGTTTTGGAGGTGTCTTTACTACAGGTAATCACATTCATTTGCCTTCTCACCATAGTGAAACATCCTTGTTTCTCTGATCAGGGAGAGTGATACCTTCTCCTATGTTTTTACTTTCCCTCCAGTTTCTAATATATGTCCATGAATATGACCTCTGTATACTCGTGACTTATATTGTTCCAAGTTTGACTGATACTGAAATGCTTAGAATTGTCTCATGCTCTGGCTTTGAATCCTCCTGACTTTCAGAAAAGTTTTTCAGATACTAGATTTAACTAGATTTAATATTATAAGGGATTTAACCTACCAATATATCTTTAAGATATTGAGATCCTAATTCCAGTTTTTAGTCTGTTTCTAATATTAAGTCAATCATTCCAATACAAGTTTCTGCTTTAATTTCATAGATCTCATTTTCCATGAGGGCTTACATTCACTAGTCATCTGACTAGACAGAGTACCTTTAATAAGGTACCTCTTCATGTTCTGCTTCTTATCTACAGAGTTTACCTGGAACAGGAGGTTAATTTTTAGGCCACTGAGATGAATCTACTTGCCCAGTCTTCTCATAGTCGAATAAGATTAATGACAATAATTTGCATTATTTTTATTATCGCTTCTGAAATACTTACCAGGCAAATTCTTAAGGAATAATGCCTAGTCTAGGACAGGTAACATAGATTATGCCAATGAGTTTGAAGTGCTAGTGGCTAGAGTTGTTATTTTTATTAGAGCTTTTAAACTAATTTTTAGTTAAAGTTGCTCTTTCTTCCTTTTCTCTTTCTGCATCTCTGACACCAACACCACCACCCCTCATTAGTCAGGAATCAATTTTGGAGCAGTGCCTTCCTGTTGAAAGAGGTTGCTCAGTCTAATTTGACAAAAGGTATATTTATTGCAATGCCATGAGAGGAGAACAGGATGAACTGAGTAGATGTGATAACAGCAGTGGAACTGGACTAGCAACTGTGTGAAACACCAGTTGTCAGTACCTGTCATGGATTTAACTTTGGCCAAATTTCCAGTGCACCCACTAGGATTATTTATTCATTTCCTGCTGTGAGATAGGATGTGAGATAGGAGGAAGGCAAAGCAGGCTCAGACTTTAGAGGGTACAAAGAAAAACTTTATTACTAGAAACTATAAGGAAAAATAATAAGAATCAGAATAAAACTTTCAGAACACTTCTCCCCCCTAAACTTCTTTTCTTTCACACTGACTATGTATAGAAACAAATCAGTCAGTTTACCATCTCTGAAAAAAAGCATTTCACCAATTTAGGAAGGACTTCTCTTCAGTCTATGGAGATTTCTACACAAGAAACAGTTTTCTCGTGGCCTTGATGTCACAGTGATCAGCTGCCTGGGAGAATGGAAATCTGATCACTGTGTAAAAATTCCTTCCTCTACTGACAGTCTTCCCACAACTGTTATTGAGGACCATGTCAACTTATGGGGTGCACTATATGGATTATAACAGTTCAAACAAAAGCTCTTTTCATCTTTGAAAACAGAGATCTTTCTTCTTCTCTTCCTTGGGTGTCTTCCAGGGGTCTTCTCTATATTCAGACTTCTCATGGGATCACAGCCATTTCAACATCTGCTTACTTTAGCACAAAAGACTCTTCTCATGTCTACGGTTAGAACATTTCATCCACCCCATAATGCATTTCTATGAGTTATAGGAAAACAAGAGTCTCTTCTCCACAGCTTAAAAAAAGAGAAATTTCAGTCCAAGAGTGAGGCATCTCCATCAATCCCTTCCATCTGAGACCTTGACTTCTTCCTTTTGCCTGATTTCTGTGTTTTCATGCTGTTTCTGTGGGTATCTTCATCTTGGTGCTTTTCTTTCGCTCAGGAGAGAGAGCAAAGTGTCTGCAAATCTCATTCTGGGCAGTGAAGGAGTTAATAACTTGCCCAGGCCTGCAGATGGTTATGTGATCCTTGCCGGATTGTGGCCGGAGCTATTGTACAATGGAAAGCTTTTCGGTGGCTGCGCTGGGGGCCCGGACCAGAATGGCAGTGGCTGCTCTGGGAGGGGGTGGCTAGGATCTCGACAGCCAGGCTAGAACTCAGAGGCAGCACCCGTGGGTGCTGGACCCACGGTCCAGATGGACTCTCTCTTCCCCCAGCCTGGCCGTGCAGAGGGGCCAGGCCAGGCTGTTATCTGTGCTGTGGCCAGAAGGGAAAGAAAGCTTTCCTGGGGACTTTCATCTTTATATGTGTTTCACAAAAGCACATAAACTTTCTCATGGGTCTAAAAAGGTGTCAATATTAAAAATCAAACACCAACTGGTCCTTGTCAGGTCCAAAGGAGGCTGCCCATGTCCTGACAGGGAATTATTTCAGGGAATTTATACAAACTACCACAATACCTGTGGGAGCTATTTACAGTATTAATAACTATTCACCCTATTTCATAAATTGTGACAGCTTGAAATCTCTGTTACAGAATAAAATTTTTTAAACTTCAGTTATTCTGACTATTTCAGCAAATTTTTCTTTTTTCCAAGCCAAAGTATTTAACCTTCCAAAGGGAGGGAAAGTTCACCCGTGATATACTAGTAGGACACTCTTTCACCTAGCTGCTCTTAAAATGGATCCCTAATTTCTGCTAGGCAGATTTGTTGTCTTCTCTGTGAAACTCTCTGATGAATTCACTAAGTTTAAGAAAGAGCTGTGAGAACAGCTGATCTTGTCTTCTTCCCCAAGAATTTGACAGGTTCAAATTTAAAATTTTCTCCTGTCATCCTAGTATCTGCTCATTATTAGTGCAGGCACCCTCCTCTACCTAGACATACAAACATTTCCATAAAGAAAATCAACACAGAGCTTTCATTAGGCACTGAACTCAACAAGTCATGAAAACAAGTGAGCCAACTAAGCATAGGGTACTGCACTTTCAAGTGTGGAACTGCTTTATAAAAATGGATATAAGTCCATGATTTGTGAATCATGGTAGTGCCAGGCCAGCAAGATCAGAAATTGTTCAGAAATTGATCAAATTTCTCATTGTCAACTTTAATTTTAAACATTAGAAATTGCTTTGAGAAACTGTTACAGAGCACTAACTGATTAGTTGAATTAATTGATTCTAAGTGATCAGATAATGTACTTCAAGATAGCTTAATCTGCTTCAAAATTGACAAATGACTGTTGTGTAGGGCCATTTTTTAAGAATGAAAATATATTTATGTTTAAAAATAATTATCAAAGCTTATAGATTAAAAGGTCTTATTTCTTTTTTCTATGGTTTAAAATTCAACCTTGTTATTCTTTTAACACTGTCAGGATAAGATTCATACAGCAGTGCTTTTCAGTTACTTCTGCTAGGGAAATTCCTTCAAGAATTCATTTGTTTAGTCTTTAATAGCAGAATACTAGTATTGAGATATTAAAATAAACATTCAGTGAGTGCAGTTTTTCAGAGGTATTTTGCTACGGCAGGATACCATTGTGGTGGAAGTAATTTCTGACATGTTATACATTGTTGATCTTCCTCTCTTATTCTTTCTGCTGGAGAAAATCTGCTTGTACGTCAGAGCGCATAATTACTTTTTGCAGAAGAATCTTCTTTGCTATTACAGGCTCCCTGTTCTTTTGTCCCACAACTTCTATTTATAGAACACTCTGTGTGATCTTCCTTTTGAGTCATCAAGTAGTGTAGATGTACTCTATGTAGTTCTCTTGAAATTTCCTTCTGACTTAATGATGTACAACTGCCTTAACTTTACTGCTTGTCTATCTAATACTCTTAATATTGGATCAGTTACACTAATTTCTCTCTCACTTCTGTTGTTCTATTTTATTATAAAAGATTTTGCTTTTCTTAAGAAAAGTTCGCTCAAAATTGTGAACTATAGGTATGCAAAAATGTGCATGCTATGTAATAACAGTAGTAAAGAGATGACAACTGACCTTTTACAGAGGTAAGCTTAAAATACAATCTGTCAAGTCTCAGCATGATGTTAAGTATGGCGCAAATTTTGAGATCATAATCTGAGGTTAGAATCTCAGAATCCTCTGCCTTGCCACATCTCATTTTAAACAAGGACCAATCATGGATGCTATGACTTTTTCTCCTCTCAAGCCTGAAGAATCTGAAACTCTGTGAATGATCACATGAAGTATTCTACTTGCAAGATGAGAATACTGAATAGAATTTTCATCTGCAGGTGATAGGCAACTGATTAATAAGCTAGTACATTGGGCTTGGTCAGCGTTCTTACATTAGCAAAGTTTAATTTCCTTGTCTAGAAGATAATCCAAAGATCACAGAAAAATATCCCTGAACATCTGAAAACAAAATATCTAGGCTTCCTGTCATTTGCCTTTAAAAGACTAGCAGTAGTAATGGGAAAAGCTTGAAGAGATCCTTGATTGTTCTTTGATAAAAAGCAAAAGATTAGCTGGAAAATTACAGCTTGCACTAACCTTGCAATAAGTGTTTTAGAAATTTCACCTCTACGTGTTGATCCAAACCCCAGGAATGTATCTACCAGTTCTAGCTGGAATCTGCAGAAGCAATAACTGCTGTCAGTTCCAATATTTTACTTCAGTGTCCAGGCAAGATTAATACTGTTGTAAGACCTGTGAATGGGCATCTCTTTCTTTGTACATTTTCTTTGCATAAAGAGAACAAAACTGTTTATGCCACTGCTCCATGAAGTAGGATAAGGTACCAATATGCCTGAAGTAGATTTTTTTGGGGGCTACTTCTTTTAGTCAGAAAGATTCCTTGGTCAAGTTCATAACACAGCCTCACAGACATTAATAGGCTATAGTGGAAGGTAAAATTACATAGTGCAATTGCTACTTGTATATACTTCAGCTGTATCCTGCATGCCACTGTACTCTGTATGCACATGCCTCTCTAAAGACATCAGTTTCCTGTGTCCTTTTGATGCCTTGCAAGGCTACGTAGAACAGAGGCTAAATGTTAAAGGATTAAAGTAGGTATTTATTAAAAGGCCTTCAAAGGATACACCTTGGGCAGTACAGAGCCCAGCTGTGCCTCTATCCAAGATGGACCCCGCGTCACAAGTTTTCACACTTTTATAACTTTTGGTCCATTTACATATTGGGGTTAATTGTCCAGTTACAGCTTCAGGTTATGAAGTCCCATCCTCCCAGATTGCTCTCCTCAATTCACTTTTGTTTATAATTTTTGGGCCTGAAGCTGCAACGGAGTCCTTGTTTCTCAGGCTGGAGTTTCACCATCCTTCACAGCCTTTTCCATAACTACATTTTCTCTCTCTGCTAGAGGAAGTCCCAAAAACCTTTTCTTCCAAGGACACAGAGGTATTCTGGGGAAGTAGACTGTTTTTCAGGTCATCCCTCATTGAACTACCACATGAATGCAGCAATACAGCTCAGGAAACATCTGCATATCTTGTCAGTTTATCAAGAAAGTTAGAAATAGATTTTGGAGGTAATGGATGTTCAGGTGCTGCATTGTGAACTCTGCACTGAGACAGAGCATTGCCAATAGCCATGCTATGATATTTTTAGATCATGCAGAGCAACACTTTCAAAGTTCAGTAACAGGAAGACTCTTGTCAGAGGTGAAACAAAACCAAACACAAACCCCAGCCTTTCACACCACCCAAAACCTGGCACTTCTCCCTCATAATCCCAGCATTTCTCCCTTGTAATCCCTCATGCTACTCTAACATCTTGTCACTGTGATGCTTCTTCCCCCAAAAGGGACAGGGATCCCCACAGCCCCTCAGTCCTGTTGTTCACTTGCAGCATAACACAACTTGCAGAGACATCTGTGCTGCCCAGGGCTTATAGCAAGGTGAGGAAATACCAGGGATATACTATGAAGAAACTAACATTTCTCCTGCTACTTGGATCTTCAGTCCACCAGGAGGATGCTGGTAGGTGCACTTTTTCTTTTATAAAACTGCTGCCTTCCACAGCAGCTGATCCCACAGAGGAGTGTACTGGCTATCCCACACCTTCAGGTGCAGGTGTCTGGAAGGGAAGAGACTTCCTTGAGATGCACATTCATTATTGCTCATAATTTGTGTTGCTCAACAAAGACCTTGGCTGTGTCAAAATGCTTTGCTCACTTTTTGCAAAAGCCTGCTGCTATCTTTCTCTGCACACTGGAGCTGTTCCTAGACCTCCACAGGATAATCTGAAGTTTTCTTACCAGTGTCAACCAGAGCTGGCTGAATGCCACCAGTCAAGCACATCCTTGCCCTGGATTGTGTCCCCTGCTGGTTGCCAAAGCTCAGCACAGGTCTCTTCTGGCCAGGTACTTTAGTCTTTGTTACTTCTGCAGAGCAGGAAATTAGATCCAGACCCCAGTGTTTAGCTCTGAAACATCTCTTTTTGTTGCTGCACTCATTTTGAAGAGGACAGTTATTGATGTTGTCACCTTCTTCACTCTGCAGCAAAAGTTTGAGATCACTTTAAATTTAGAAGTGACATTTTTTTATCGCATAGACCGGTCAGGAATTGCTCTATCTTTCCACTATTCAAACAATTTATTATTAATATTTTGTAAGTCTTTGTATTTTTTTTTTCTTCACACATTCTAAATTCTTTTTGAGCTTTGTTTTTCTGAAAGCAAATCAAAAGATAATATGAAGATAATTGCTTTGAAATCTAGGCCTGTCATCTATTGAATTCCACTTGCAACATTCAGAACCAGCAATAAGCTTTGTGCATTTTGTATCATGTTTATTTTTCTTGTTTATCTAATATCAAATCTCCTATTTCATTATTTGTCTTTTTATAATTAGTGTTCTAACAAAATGAATATTTCTGCTTTTCAGTATCAGATATATGAGCTCTCTTTACCAATGTTATTCTACATTAAACATTTTCCAATAATAATTTTTCATTAATAGCCCAAACCTAATTAAAAAATAAAAAAAGAAATTCACTTTTACACTAAAATATTTAAAACTATTAACTAAAATATAGGCAACAAATTTAACATAATAGCATTGGTTTTCACATTAGCTCAAAGTTGTTTATGCACTATAATAAATGTATTAATTTTATGCCTATATATCAAATCTATTAAATTAACTCTTCATTATGCATTTCTGAAGCTATGAAAATAACTCGAAAATGCAAGACTGTGACTATAGACATTAGTTACTAAAAATTTGTAACACATAAGTCCATGCTCTGAAGCGTGGGTGATTTTATTCAGAAGAAGCACACTGTCTTCCACAACAGTCTCCCTGTCGAAGAGACTAATGCTCCCCCCTTCACCCATCTTCACCCCACCCTATCCTGAGGGGTAGATAAGTGCAGCACTGCAAAAAGCATGTAGCTGGTACCCTGTGGCTGCCCACTTACGTTTTTGAAGATAAGTGTCCTTTAGGGCTCTCTTCCCTCACTGGGTTTTTCAGAAGTCTGTGCATGCCCCTGAGCCTTTCTTCTGTTGATTGGTCCCTAATAAATATTCTCTAAAGTTTTTATGTGGGGTAACTTTAGTTTCTGAGATGCTTCCTCATTTATGACTTAAAATATAGATTTATGTCCTCAAATATATTGTGTTCTGAAATATTTTCTGAATAATCAGGGAAAATTCTTCCTTAACTTCATCTAATTTTTCCCACACATTTTTGTATCATACTGGGTAAAATCCACTAGATCATACTGTTTAGAAGCATTCAATACTTTTTTAATAAGATCAATTAATATCTTTCTTCCTTTATGCTAATAATATTTTCATGTTTCTGTCAGCTCCTTGCATTACATTTATTCACTTCTTGTAGCAAAATATTTAGAACGGAAAAGCATCTTCCTTTTGTCACTAACCTGGAGTCAGAGAGGAGACTGTTACTTCTGAAGTACAGAGTGATTCCTTCTATTTTTTTGCACACCAAAGTTGTAACTGCCTTTGGTTGTGCTATTAGATGTACATTAGATGTCCTATGATGGTAAGATACATATATGTAAAAACCTTGGTCTGATGTCTCTCTGCACTTGTCATAATTAATGAGATACAACAGGAGTATTGAACTTAGCAGTAGTTAGTCGTAATTCACCACCAAGAATTTGAATAACACATAGAGCATTTTAACAGCTTCCTTCTATCATCGGCAAACACAAAGTCTGATTCCATATCAACAGCACCTATGACTTTAAATAATTTTAAATATCTTTGTATAATCATAATCTCATAAATAAGTAAATCTTCTAAGATATTAACTGAGAATAAATAAAAAAAAATAGCATTTATCCCCTGTTAGCTCATTCTGTCAAACTATTTTAGAAACATCAAATTAAAAAAAAAGTTTAAAGCATTGAAAAATTCATCATTTTACTGTATGCTTTGGATAACTGAAGACAACACTAACCAAATCTATGTTCTTGTGAGAAATTGTAAAGATGGATACCCATGTATATTTAGTTTCCCAGGGTAATTCTGTAATATTTTTGAAAAGTATTAATGTTGATTATGTTGCCTGTACAGGCTAAATTTGTCTTTGTAAACAGACGTTTTCAAAAATGGGATTTTGATAATGAACCTTGTCTTCATCAGATAAAGATTAAATGCAAAAATATATTTTTTTTACATTTAGGAGGTCCTGAAAGTCAGAAGGCTTTCCCATGTTGGAAAGAAGATCTTGATGTAACTGAGAATTCAGCTTATTTTTCAGTAGAAAATGTGGTTTGAGGTGTTTAAAGGGTGCAATCTAATTCCTTGATGGGGGTCCGATAAAGATCATTGCTGACAGTGGTGTTGTTGCATTTATTTCAAACCTAGCGCTCGCTATACACAGATCAAAAAAACATTTTTTTTAGATGTGGATTTGTTGTTTGCTCTACCTAATCCCTTTATCCAGCCTCATTCCTGACTGCTGTTTGTGNGAGACAACAGACCTACAACAGAGTCACTTTTAATTTCCTTTCTTTTTCAACCATCTCTTTTCCCTTTTCACTTTGCTTTTTCTTCTCTAGTCTTCGGACTTTTTCCCTGTTTTAAGAAGTCTTTTATTTTAGTCTGCATGGGTCCATACTATAGATCTGGGCAAGAACTCTATTATAACCTTGTTCATCTGTCAAGAGTTCACTATTTTTTTCACATGTGCTCACAGATGGATCATTAGCTTATCTACTACATCGTGCAGGTTTGAAAGTAAGCCAGTGTGGGAAATGAATCGCACATGAATACCTTAGAGATATTTCAGGTCAGAGTTACAATTTAATAGAAAGATTACAACAAATGCAATAATACAGAAAAATTGGCTTAAATGCACAGAGTACAACCTGGCACTCTGT
>VZTT01038987.1:107455-126182 GCA_013400855.1 Buphagus erythrorhynchus | reverse complement strand
TTTTTTTTTTTTTTTGTAAGAGGCTCAGAGAGAATTTTAAAAAGGAAACCCATTTAGAGTCTGATTCAGGGGCCTTAACATAGACATCTAGTGCTTTTGAAACGTTTTATGGTATCCAAAACTTCTGCAAGGGCATGACAACTCTGACGTGGATCTTTCTGACATCACTACCTTTCTGAAGCTACAGCTGGAGGCCTGAAGGAACATTTAACATTTCAAGGCATCCTGAATGGCCCCAAATCTGTCTATAGGCACCTGAATCAAATATTAAAAATGCACTACTAGGTTTTTTGAATGCATCCAGGTAGAGAGCACTGCATTTATTTGTTGGAGCTCATGAATTTCTTATCTACCCACATGTCAAAATCTCTTTCCTAGCTCTGCTATCTACTTGTCACCTCCTCCCAGCTATGTGCTCACACCTTTTATATTTAACATTTCCCTCCTGAGAACTGTGTATTATAAAATGCAGCTGCAGGAAGGGACAGCTAGGTTATTTTTTATTGTATGTACATCCAGTATAGAAATGAAAAGTAGTCATTTCTGAACTGCAGTACAGAAAGGAGTTTGCCACAAATCAGATTCTCTTGTAAACTCCTGCACCACAAACTCTGCTGACCTTCAGCTGTCAATATTTGAGGTGGAATATTGATCTACATGTTTTAGCTCAGACATATGGCACACAGGAAAAGCACTGTGTTTATCATGTATGGGATTCATCTTAACTTAGGAACCTAAGTTAGGTGTCTCCTCTGAACTGCTCTTTTAGGTCTTCCCTATAGCTAACGGCAGATACCTTTAGAAGGTTGGTGCTGCCTTGTAAACTTAAGAGTGGGATTCAATTCCAGTTGAAGGCATCTAAATCCAGATGTCAACTTATAAATATGCTCATGTGAGGTAGGCATGTAAACATCAATTTCAGTCAGTGGAATCTAACTGATACCTTTGGTGTGAACCAGAAACCTTCAGGGTGGTCAGCTTAAGTGATGTGTAGGCTCCACTGATGTAGTGATTAGATTTCTGTCCCCTTAAATGGGAGCTTGGATATTTGGCACATATCCAGACAACTGCACACGAACTCCTTATAATCTCAAAATTAATCTTTCTTATGTATTAGATACGATAACTACAGGTTTTTAGTGGGATTTGAGATGTCCAAGTGATCTGCTGTTCACAAGGATTCAGAAGATATAATGCAGGACACTGGCAGGGGGATCATTCTGGATTGGCAGTTGGAGGTCAAGCAGGATATCATCAGGACACTTCAAATGGCACCAAATATCTTTGGTGAGGGTGGTAAAACACTGACACAGGTTGCCCAGAGAGTTGGTAGATGCCCCATGCCCCATCCCTGGAAACATTCAAAGTCAGGCTGGATGGAGCTCTGAGCAGCCTGGTCTACTGGAAGGTGTTTGTGGTACCAAATAATGACTGAGGTTGTGATCATAGTTGCACTGTATCAGATATTTGCTTTTTCCCAGGCAGCACTGACCATTACCTTTCATAGTGTGTTTATTTAATAAAAAACATGTGGAAACCAAGATTCTGAACCAAGAATTTATAACATGATGGACTTTACAAGATACAGGACTTAATTAGTAATTATGCTGAGACAAACATGGTGACTGTAATTGGAAATTAGTGTGAGAAAGGATTGTAAGACTCTGTCCAGAGGGAAAGGTAAAGAGACCACTGCTTTATTTGTTGCTAGGTTTAGTACCTGGTTTATTAAAATTAGAAGGCATAAAGTTGCTTCTTTCCTCATTAATGGTACTGCAACCCCAGTGGAGTACCACGCCGGAAGCACACAATTTATCTCTACACTTGTTATTATTTCCACCTTGGCAGATTATTGTCCCTAAAAGCAATACTCAGGACATGCTGAATGCTGGCATATAAAATCCAGAGAACAGTGTGTCCAAGATAGCAAATGTTGAATGCTGCTACATCCATATGTTTCAACAGAATTAGTGTTTTTAAGGAAAATTGGTAATTTGGTTCTTTGGACTACTCAGTTTAAAACACACTTTTCCATTTGACAAAATACTTTAAAACCACAGCAGATTGTTAAGGTTCTTTATCTGACTCACGCTTCCTCAAAAAAAAAAGAAAATGGGGATGAGAAATTAAAGGTAACCCTGTCACTCTGCTCATCTATTCCAAATGTCACGAAATACAATAAAACCGAGGTGCTCTGCAGGTTGGCCCCTTCTCAGCCATCTGCTGGCTGACTGCATGTCTCAGCAGCTGTGTAGAGTGGGGGTCAGTGACTTCCAACCATGAGAAAATTCACTCCAACACTCCACCACCAAGGTTCATAGTGCCCAGTGGGTGGAATTTGGGCCTGAACAGAAGACAGGCATGAAAGCAAAGGCATGCTGAATGCCAAAGGGCTGACCAAGGGCTTGTTGTCAGTCACGCAAGGGTCCCAGCTCATGTGGTGTCAGTTACAAGTGCTTTGCCTCCATCTTTCAGGGATAAGGGAAAAAAAATCTGGTAAAGTGAGTGCCTGGGAGTGAGTGCTTCTGTCAAATGTCTGAAAAATGAGGTAACAAATGGGGAGTGCTTATTGTTAGGAAAGCATGGGAATAGTTGCATTTGTGCTGCTCAAAGCTGTCAAAAAAAGCACAGAAAGAAGATGGGGATGAGGAGGCACTGGCAGAGGTTGCCCAGAGAAATTCTTTACGCCCCAATCCCAATTCAATGCCAGGTTGGATGGGGATCTGATCAACCTGGTCTAATGGAAAGTGTCCCTTCCTATGGCAGGGGGGTTGGAACTACATCATTGTTAAGGTGCTTTCCAACCTAAACCATTCTATGATTTTATGAGTTATTGTCCCTCAGCTCAGATGGTTCATACCTGGATTTCAGGAACAATAGGACCTTTCTCTGAGCAGGAAGTTGCAAAAGCAGTGAGTGGAGATGGAGAGACCACAGGGTTGGGCCGGGCGAAGTTACTGAGGTCACAGCTTGGGATCTCATTCTCTTCGTGCCTCATGACTATGGTTTCCATCACAAAGAAGCGATCCCACGGCAACCACAGCGTGTGCTCCTGGGTGATGAAGGGAGCCCGCTCAAAGTGCAGGATAATGGAGATTCCACCAATGGTAACAAGATCAAAGCTGTTTTAAGAGATGGAATACAAAATTAGTGCAAACACTATGTATCAACTTCATAGCAAGGACTCCAGAAAAATAACTGCAAGAAATATCATCAGTCTCATTTTATGAACCTAAAATCTGCAGCTCAAATAGGCTTTACCTGAGTAACAGCAAGTTGGAGGCAGAATTCCAAGCTCAGCTTCTTTTCATGTTGTCCTCATGTATATTGAAATCATACCCCTCCCCTTTTTGAAACATGTTTATCTTTGTTGGTGCTTTTCTAGCACCAACATATTTTGGCCATACACACTAATTTTCTTTTCTTTTTTTTTTAAAGTACTTATTATCCAAACAAATGCACAGATTGGATCAATTCACATGATGAAATAAACTACTAGGAAAGCGGTTTCTCTGACACATCCCCATATAAATTGTCTTGGCATCTCTGCTAAACTTAACTAATGCCTGATGCAACTCAGGGAACATGGAGAGCCCAGTCATGGACTGAATCTAGTCTACTTGAAATACATACAGAGCAGAGTGTCTGTGTGCCACAGCACTCAGCACATCATCTTTTTTGACTTTCAATCATTTAGAGCAGGGCAGATGAATCACTGCCTCTGGTCTCTGACTTCATCCTAAGCTATCTCCAGCCAAGTGGCTTTTCTGCCTGTGTTAATGTTGGGTAACAGACAGCCTTCCAGAGCTGTGTCAAAAAATGTTACCTTGATAAGGAAAATATTCTTCCTCTGGATGTAAGGATGTTGGGATAAGGTTCTGGTGGTTTTCTTAGTTTTGTATTTAAACTTCACATCTTGTCACAGATGGAGATTTTATCAAGTACCACGGGGTATCTACTATGCATAGACCCAAAAAAGAGGTGTTAAGTAAGAAAGGAAACTATTTAAACAGAAATTGATGACCTCTTGTTTTTGCTCCTTTGTGTTTTTCTCACTGTCTCTTCAGTTGCAATGCCAAACGTGCTTCAGGCAAAGAAAGTTCTCATCCTTGCTTCTCACTTTCATGCCTGGTACTGCTGTATGACACTCTCGCTGAGAGTTTATGCCTGTGATCAGGCTCACTGGTTTCAGCACAGCTGCTCATGTGCTTAAAGAGCTATGAGCTTAAGTGCTTCTCTGCATGAGAAGTGGGATCTGAAACACTCTGATTGCCCAAAGCCAAACTTGATGCACCTTGTAAATACATGGTAAGAAAGAACGTGAAAAAAGTATCTAAAAATTATTTTTTTAAATTAATTGTGAGGCTTTTAGATTGGGTGCAAAAATCCCAGAGAAGCAACAATGGGCATGAACTATTTCTAAAAAAAGTCTTTGTCAGGCAATTTTTTGGGGGAACTTTTTTTACTTCATGGCTAATGGACTGAGGTGCCATTTAGGAAACAGAATTATGAAAAGAAGGTTATTCATTAAAGAATGTTGAATTGAGTCCATGAGGGGAAGTAGAAAGCACTTCAAAAAGCCAAAGCCAAGTTTATTCTACCACTCAGGTTGGGGCATCATGTTCCCAGACCTATGGAGCTTGGCTTGCAGCTGAGGAGTAACTTGCTGGTCCCTGCCAGCAAAGCTGCACAACGTTTGTACCCTGATGTGAATGTTTTTAACAGTCAATTAGCATTTGGCAAGTCCTTCAGCTGGGAGGGAGATGTTTGCTCTGCATGGATCCGGGCACTAAACGGACCAACAGGAGGGAAGAAATAAACATTACAAATGATGCTCAACAAGTTTTTAGGCAAGTTGTAGAGGTTTTATTTGCAAACACCTCTGTTTCATCCCTTTGGCTTCACTGAGCCTGGATCAGGGATAGGAATCTGCTGGGGAGAAACGTCCTGGACTCTTCTGCATCCCCAAAACAGGATGCAGAAGGGAAAGCATCACCTCCATGTCAGGGTCCAGCAGCTGTGAAAACAGTACCATGCAATATTTTTTAGCAAGTGGTGTTGCTCACAAGCTGGTTTTCCCGGAGTCCCAGGGTGCAGCTTTAAAGTTACCTTGATAAACTCAACAAAAGGTAAAGCCAAAACCAAACAGAAAAAAACCAAACCAAAAACACCTCCCAGTTTCCCCCACTGAAATTAAATTTAACAAAAGGAAAACTGTCCTGGGATTGAAGGAAGGAGATAATTTTATTTTTGTTTTTGCTGCTCATCTCTGATGTATTTTTTATTACTCTGCAAAAATCATACTTGTTGTACAGTCATTTTGTTGTTTTTCTTTAAAGACTCTAGAGAGACAAGTTGAAGGATGAAATTATCTATTTATCCAAAGCAGGCTCAAAACATAAAAACCCCACAGGAAAGTGTAACCCTTTCTCATCTCTTTTCTCTGAAAGTTCATGTTTTTGGTATTTCTGAGAAAGTTATGCCAAAGCTGCTGAATGCAATGTGGAAAAAGTCTGAAGACTTTCTTGCTGTTCTATTAACACTGTTCCTATAACCCAGGGATACTGAGGACTTGCAGCCTCTCTAAACTACCACTTTAATCAAATTTAAAGCTTTATTTAAAAATATGGTTTATAATCCAGCGCTGATACTTTGAACCGTCAGTTAACTTTGCTTAATGGAGAAATGCATACAACAGAGTAGTTTGAGAGTTGTCATTTTACAGTCATGCTTTGCTATATAAACAAAGTCTCTGTGGCAGTAATTAGGCTAAAAACACATGCAAGCCTTGAAGTTATAAAAGTTTTGCTCAGTCCAAGTAATGTGACTCAGACAGGACCAGAGTATCGCTATTTCAGGCTGTATCTGAGCAATGTAATAGGAGAGACCTGGAATAAAGTGAGGCCCCTTAGAGAGGCGAAAAATTTAGCTCACTGTAATTCTAAAACTGAAATTTTACTTACTCATTTGGAAACTTTATCATGACAAAAAGAAACCCCAAAACCCCCAAACCTGGAGCAACAAAATCAGCTTAGGAACCAATCTAGCTAAACTGATGCAATTGTATCTTTAAATTCCCCTACTTTAAAACCCCAGTTATTTCCCTGCTATCAGTAAACTGATTTACTAAATCAATTTAAGGCAACTCAGTGCACATTTTCAAGAATAGATATGCCTATTGTGAATATGCCAAATAATAAACCTGCTGAGTTTTATGCAGTTATCTCATGACCCCTGGAACAAGGTAACTGCTTGCATATGTGCTCCCATTTATTCTCCAAACTAGAATGACACTGAAGATGGGAGAGATGACCCTGTATGACTGCAATGTTCTGGACTGGAAGTGCATGCAGCCTGCTACTGTAAGTCAGGAGAACCTGCTTCTTGTCTAAGAGCATCAATTTCTTAAATCAAAGTTGACTCAATCACATGAAAACTTTACTGTACAAAAGCTGATGTCATGCTGTATTAAAAAAAATTAACCAAACCCATAAAAAAGATAATAGAAACTGGAATAGCATGAATTCTTTACATGATTTTGAAAGTGCTTTACAAATAGCATTAAATAAATACTATAACAATCAGTACAGAAGATAAGTAAGTATTAACTTCTTTTCACAGGCTGGTTCACTGGCTTGGGAAGGTCAAGAGATGCATCTAATGGTACCCACTAAATCAGCAGAGAGGCTGGGATTAGAAATTAGGGGTGTCTGATGACATTTTCTGCCCTGACAAATTTTAGCTTGAATGGTCTAAAATAATTCAAGATAATTTACAGACCACTGAGGAAGTCACTGGACTCAAGGACAGATTTCATGGAACTTTGAGCAACCTGGTCTAGTGGGAGTTGTCCCTGCTTATGGCACAGGAGTTGGAACTAGATGATCTTTAAAGTTGCTTCCAACCCAAGCCATTCCATGGTTCTATGGATTTTGGTGTTCTTTAACTTGTCCATTTATGGACAAGTGGTTTTTGTCCATAGAGTACCTACAGAGTACACAGATGCACTAATGCGCCTGTTCATTTCTCATTTGAGAAAATACCTGCAGGTATCCCGTAGCCAAGTTGGAAGGTATATTCATTATTCTGGAGGTTCAGCACTGCAGCTGGACAATTTGTTTGATGCTTGTGCACTAGGTTTCTGTAGAAGCAGATTGACTCGAGAGGAAGGTGAAGAAAGTGAAATCAGAAGAGCTGATGCCACAGAGTCTGGGGTTACACTGACCCCCACCAGCTGCCTACAGAAATCACAGCTTTAGGATGAATCCCACTTGGTCACAGATTCCTTGCTCTGAGACAGCTGATCTCTGTCATTTTTATCACTTAGAGCTGAGTATCTGCTGGGGGCTGAGTCAGCTAACTGCAGCCCTGAGCTCCTTGAAACTAATTTAGCTTCTGGAGGCTGGCAGCCACTCCAAGAAACCAGGAGTCCACTGAAGCCTGGTGGAGCATACTGATGCTCTGGCTGCATTGCTTTCTGCCCTGCACCCCTGCTCACCTGGACCTTGGGAAGGACATAGCATGGAAGGAGCATCCCTAGCTTGAAATGACAGTTGAAGTAGATTTATAGCAGGAGGGGTTTACCTTTCACCATCCAAGAATCAGGAAGAAATTGATGCTTGAATATTATAAAGGTCTGGAGTCTGGATAGCAGCAGTCACCTGCATGCTCTGTCCCTTTAGCTTACATGTTTGCTGGCTAAAGGTCCAGTTTACAATAAAGCCCCGCAGTGCTAGGTACAGCACAACTGCAAAGCAGAGAGATAGTTTCTTTCCTCAAAGTACTTGTAATCTAAATGAATCATTACACAAAGTAGTTGGGTGTTGTACACATACAAGAAAACAGACAGAACAAAAGGTTATGACAGGCGTGTTGTCCAGGAATCTTTTAGTCATATTTATCTGTTCTACTGGACAGGACAGACTTTGTGCTGGTCCATACACAGCAAGCTGATCATGAGAGTGTGGTTTGGATCCCACTTTCCCACAAAGAAGGTTCAGTAAGGTTGCCAAAAATACCCTTAAGCACAAATGTTCAAATTTTCTCCTTTTTGCAGTAATGCCTAAGCTACTGGCACAATAAGAAGACATCAGCTCCAGGGGTATCCTTTTCCTGGAATGCCTCTTTATCATCTGCATTTTATTGTCATAACATCGAAGAGTTGGAACATCACTTGTAAAGCCTCCCAGTCCCCATCAATGTTACAGTAGGTGCAAACATCCCTGAGTGTGAACAGGACAGCATCAAGCACGCGTTGCTAGCACATGTTCCTCTTTTTCATTACAATTCTATCTGTTTCTCTGGCCAACTCAAATGAAAGTTGTGGACTGGAGAGGTGCTAAAATCTGTAAATCCTCTCCCAAGTGCTAGTGGTTAGTAGTCAATGCATAGAGCATATGCAGCTGGAACCCCTTCTGTTACATTTTTGTTCTTAAAAGAAATGGAGCCAATTAGCACTGACAAACAAAAGATAAGATGAAAGACATTCCCAATTTGCACTGCTTTTGTTTTGGTTGAGCATGATTGTTCAGATTTTGCCTCTAACATAACTGTAATTTTAATGACTTCTTCCTAATAATTTCAACATGAATTAGCAAGAACAGAACTGCTGGGAGCAGGAGACATCTTTTTTTTATATGCATGGGCACTGTATTACCAAATTGCTGGCTAAAGATTCTAGCTGATATCACAAAGTTAATAGTAGTGAAGAGAAGAGAAGAGAAGAGAAGAGAAGAGAAGAGAAGAGAAGAGAAGANGAAGAAGAGAGGAGAAGAGACGAGAAGAGAAGAGAAGAGAAGAGAAGAGAAGAGAAGAGAAGAGAGAAGAGAGAAGAGAGAAGAGAGAAGAGAGAAGTTGTTCACTTGTTAGAGAAGGACAAGGATCATCAAGTCCAGCTGCCTTACCAGTTCAGGGCTGATCAAATTAAACTATGTTATTTAGGGCATTGTCCAAATGCCTCTTAAACACTGACAGGCTTGGAATGCCCTAGGAATGCTGAGGCTACATTTGGTGCAGGTAGCTCAGTGCGCAACCAGAGCTGCAGGTTGAGCTCCTTGGGGGCAGGAGGCCAAGCCAAAGGCTGAGGCAAGAGGCAGGGAACTTCTGAATGACCACATGGAGACACGACAGGAGCCCAAGACTCCATATTTTCCCATGCTTAGCCTGTGAGGGGACAAAAGCCCAGGGTTTCCTTTGTCGCGCATCCCTCTGCAGGCACCAGCTTGGGCTGTTACCTTGTTATTTAGTTATTGCACCAAGATTACATTGTTATAGGGATCTGGATATCTGAGACAGTGCTGTGGGAAACCTGAGGTCTGGTGGGTAAGGAACCCTAGTGTGACTGTGGATGTGGAGTGTGGCTGTGGAAGGGCCTCGGTCCCAGCCCAGGTGGTGCGAGTGTGACCGCCGGAGCGGCTTCTGGGTGGCTGGACAGGGAAGTTTCTTTAACTGGAAGCCTGTTTAAGAAATGTTTCTTCATGTCCAGTCTAAACCTCCCTTGGTGCAGTTTTGAACCATTCCCATGAGTCCTGTCAGTGGATACCAAGGAGGTGAGCTCAGCACTTCCCTCTCCACACCCCCTCCTCAGGAAGCTGTAGGAAGCAATGAGGTCACCCTTCAAGTCTCCTTTTCTCTGAACTGGAGGAACTCAGAGACCTCAGATACTGCTCACAGGATATTCCTTCCAGTCCTGTCACCACTTTCTTGCCCTCCTCTGGACACATTAAGGGACCTGAACATCCATCTTAAACTGTGGGGCCCAGAACTGCATGCAGTGCTCTGGGTGAGGCTGCACCAACACTGGATACAGCAGGACAAGCACCTTTTTGACTGGCTGGTCATGCTGTGTTTGATACACCACAGGATGGGGTTTACCCTCCTGGCTGCCAAGACACACTGCTCTAGCAGCTTCTATTCAGCTGCTGCTGGCTAGCACCCCCAGATCCCTGCCTGCTGGGCTGTTCTCCAGCCACTCCTCTCTCAGTTTATACTTGTGCCAGGTGTTACTCTGTTCCAGGTCCAGAAAATCCAGCATTTTGACTTTTTAAAATTCATCCCATTCATCACAGCCCAATGCTCCAATCTATCTAGATCCCTCTGCAAGGTCTCTTGTCCCTCAGGAGCATCAAGAGCACCTCTCAGTTTGGTACCATCAGCATTTTGCTAATGGTGCATTCAATTCCTGCATCCAGGCCATAGATAAATACATTGAACAAGACTGGCCCTGGAATTGAACAGCAAGGAACAGCACTGGGAACCAGTCATCAGCCAGATGTGGCCCCAAAACAACCAACAATAATGCCCAACATCTTCAAAAGGCATCAATAATAAACGTGCTCTTGGAAGGAGTTTCTCTTTAGTGGTCATGGCAATAATGCTGTTACTGTTGCTTGAACACTGTGAGTCCCATACAGACATCCTACCTGCCATCTTGTCTGCTGATTGTGTATCCAAACAGAGGATTGTTGACAAAGCTGATGTTTACTCCAACTAGAGGGGTCCCATCTGCTGTCATCACCTGGCCTCGAATCACACATGCATGTCTGCAAGAAGGAGAAAAATAATAAGAAACAGTAAGTCTTTTTGACAAATGCATTTTTTTCCTCTGCTGATGTGGCTGTGAATTCCTATGGGTTAGAAAGCCAAGGCCTTTATAACCTGTAAAGCTGGAGGCCAGGCTGCGTGTTTTGATGGGGGGATGCTGCCCTTGAAGGCTTTCTCAGGCATTGTGTACTGATACTCCAAGTGAGGTTTGATACCTTGATACTCAAAGTGAGGCTTACAGTTACCCTATTATATAAAAGCAACTGCTGCAGCATATACTTCATTAAGTATAAACTTCTGTAAGATTCACAACATCACACTGGAATTTCACAGAATCACAGAATCTCCTGAGATGGAAGGGACTCAAAAGGATCACTGAGCCCAGCTACTGGCCCTGCACAGAACAGCCCTCAAATCATACCACACTCCTGAAAGTGTTGTCCAAATACTTCTGCAACTCTGGCAGGCTTGCTGCCACAACACTCCCTCAGGAGCCTGTTCCAGTGCCCAACCACCCTCTGAGTGAAGAACTTTTTCCTACAGCCAGTAGTGTCTTAACAGTATTGTCCTAATTAACAGCAAGATGCATTTTAAAATCAGAGAGAACAGAAAATTACCATGCAGTACATGGACATATTTAAGGCATAAAAGCCACAAAAGATCCTGACCAAGGCTTGGCAGCTCATTTCTTTCCCATTTGGGAAAACCATGACAGATAATTTGCCAGGTCCAGAAAGCTTTCCTACAATCTGCCTGGGGAGCTGAGCACACTAATAGGATGGGCTTTTTCTTTCCCTCTTTTTCTTCCCAAGTTTGGTAGATTGCACCATTTTATAGGTTACATCTATTCCAACTACTCTGTGATCTGTAATATGCTCTTTTATCTAAGAATTTCAAGGATCTTTACAAACACTGATTAATACAGCCAGATTGGTATTTTACAGAGAGAGGAAATAAAACATAGAATGATTTTCAGTTGTCCAAGGTCAGTCAGAAAACCTGCAGTAAAACCAAAGACAAATTTTCTCGGTTCTCATTCCAAAGTCTGTTTCCAGACTTCTAAGTCATTACTACATCGCTACCTTAGGAGTTTCCCATAAAGACAAAACATCACATGTCTGTTAGAGTGTCTGAACCCAATTTTTGGCTGAAGGTAACTATTTTTCTGAGCAGCAACAGCAAATTGTAGTGTCAGTGTGTTAACGTGACCCAATGAATAATTTTTCTAACTGCTGTCCTGCTGGAGAGCAGAGATTGAAAGCCAATGTTTCTCCAGGTGCAGAACCAGATCTCAGCTAGAGTAAATCATCCTAGCTGCACTTCAATGGTGCTTTGCTGGTTCACTGAGGCAAAGGATGATTTCTGCAATGTTTTGTAAAGATGATTTCATAAACACCGATCATTAGGGAAGGAGCCAGTTATTTTCTTACAGTCCACCTAGAAATCTGAGATTGTATAATGTAAGGAGATAAAGTATAATTTCTATTTAATAAAGGCTGCACAATTTTTACATTTCACAGTACAGCAAACAGACCATTTGCCAGGGAGTCTTAAACAAAATTCCTGATGATCTAAATGGACAACTCCAATATTATCAAAAATTACCGCAGTAATGCCATAATGTGTCTGCAATCTAAGATGTGACTATATTCATATATAATTTTGGAATAGGTCACAGGAAAATTAGATACTGAAAATTATTTTTATGTCACTGAGTTTTCTCTGATATATCATCACTGACTTCTTAGGAGTCATGTAGGAAAAGACATGGACTAAGTTCGGAGCTAATAATCCTACAATCCTACAATGGTTTGGACTGGAAGGGACATTAAAGATCATCTAGTTCCAATCTGCCTGCCTTCCACTAGATTGGTTTACTCAAAGCCCCATCTAACTTGGCCTTGAACATTCTCAAGGATAGGGCTACAGGGGGGAATAATATCCTTAATACTTCTACTGCTTCTCTCATTTAAGGCTCTAACTCAGCTTTCCATATATAACAACCAGAAAACAATAATCCACTACAGTATTATGCATGTCACTCTCCAACACATAGGTAGAGCATAACTCGAAAGGATCATGATGCCATGGAATATGCTTGGAAAAATGTCAATACTTGGAATAACCCCAAAGAAGTCAACAGGTCATTATTTGCAGTGCAGTTTTTGCATAAAGTGAATGTGTCTGAACACATCTCTGAGCCAACAGCAGAACCTAAGCTTTCTCTTCCCAGATTTTTTCATTATCTGCTCCACTCTGCCTTTTCTTCTTTTCCATCCTACAGAGAGACCATATGATGAGTTTGAAACTGCCTTCTCTCATCTTCTCATCAAATGGGCTTCACATTTTGTGGAAGACAAGGAATCACTGCAAAGTGTTTCATGAATACTAAGACCCGAGTACAAAGGAATCAGTGTACTGTACCACATATTCAAGTAAACACTGCAACTATAAATGTTTTAAAATAGTAACAACAAGATCATACATTTCTGTGACCCCAAGAAGAACACTTCCACCTGTTCTTTTTTCTTCCAAGAGGTCAAAGCAAGTAAAGAAAAAAAATACATGTTGCAGGCGTCTCTCCTGCTGCCCTACACACAACACACATTCAGGCAGTTTTAAAGGTCTAAGTAAAAATGCAAGCAGATTGGCCTAGACCATTGGCTCAGTAAATGGGGGATGTGCTTTATATCCACAAGCATTTGCTCCATTATGTATCACTGACAACTATTTCTACAACAAGCACCAGCTTAAGGTGAACAA
The DNA here is from genome assembly GCA_013400855.1 of Buphagus erythrorhynchus. NCBI lineage: Eukaryota > Metazoa > Chordata > Aves > Passeriformes > Sturnidae > Buphagus > Buphagus erythrorhynchus. Next base: position 112,877 of record VZTT01038987.1, on the reverse strand, counting down.
AGAGCTTCCTCTCACCTTGGCAGCTATAGCAAATGCATCTGACACCCTACCTTTGGAAAAAGACTTAGTTCCCATCCTGGCTGATGCTTCCCAGCACTCACCCAACTCCTCTAGTGCTAGAACACCTCTGTGCTCAAGGATTTGGAGGCTGTGTCTTCTCAAAGAAGCAGCTCGTCAGCTGCATCCCCCACCCTCCTGAGGACTGCAACCATTGCTTTATTTCCATGCTTTAAGGAAAGATGTTACCACTTAAGGGGACACCATTCCCAACCCACAGCGATAAAAAGAAGCTGGAGCAAGATGCATGAATCTGAATCAATTTAAAAGAGGTAGAGATGGAAACTGGAGGAAAATGCAAGCCCTGACTGTCCCTGATGAGTCTCAAATCTTCTCCTTCCCTGGGTGATAAAATTTGCCCCAGCTGAATAAAACACGGTGTACTGGAAGCAGCTGGCTTCTCTAGTGTCAACGTGTCTTTTCTGGAGGCAAAATTGAGTGTCTACAATGCCTCAAGCCCCTCAGGAACCTGGTTAATGCTAATTTAGTCAGCTATTTCCTTCAGTTGACCTTGGTCTAAATGCAATTACTCTGCAAAGAAGTTAAGTGGTACTGGTAAGATGCTCAGCTCTGCTAGAAGGTCTCCAAAATACATTTACATAAAATTATCTCTCATGTTAATAGAAGAGATTAATTCCATCAGTCCAGGCCTGCTAGTTCAGAGTGTTTTCTACAGCTGAGCAAAATTCAATTTCTTGTAGCCTTAGCCTCATCTTTTCATTAAATTATTAATAGATTCCACCTATTGCCTCTGGTTTTTGGTTTGTTTTTGTTTGTTTGTTTTGTTTCCCTCACTACTGGTACATGAGGCTGTATGGATTCTTGTTTTACAAGTAAAAGCAGTCTCCATTTTTTCTCTTCTTTAATTAGACTTTTCCTTTTTAATTTTTTTTTATTTTTCCATAAAAACTTGCTTGAAAAGACAAAACCATTGTCAAAATGCTATCTACAATGCCAGATGGCATATCAGAAAATTTTACACTGTTTCTTTGCGAAGTTACCCTTCATTCCCAAGAAAATTAAATTAAGTCTTTCTGGTAAGATCTGGGCCACACTGGCAAAACAGACAGGGGTACACTAATGTCTTTACATTCCCATTGCTCACAGACAAATAAAGTTTGAGACACTATCAACAAAATTCAAGCAGACCTAACCAGCCTTAGAACAGAAGCCAGAAAAGTAAATGCCACAAAAGCCATTTCACCTCATGGGAGCACATTAAAGATTTGTCTTTAATACTAACTCTGATCCAGTGTCTCACAACCTAGACATTGGTCCTTCCAACACACTTTACTCAGAGATGTTTTCTGGTGACACTGTGTTTGGCATTTGGAAATAAGGGGAAAATACTATTTCTGCTAAGCATTTTTCACTGTAAGAAGAGAATTCCATGCATCCTAAATCCCACTTTTTCTGCAAGAAATGTATATTCTCTCCTTGATTGAGGATAGGTGCCATGGGAAATCTCACTCTGATTAATTTCTGTTGCTCCTCAAAATACTTCTAACATACCTCACTGGACTCTCTCGTTTAAATGTTTCAATGTATGAAAATGGTTATCATGACTGCTTAGCCATCCTCAGCTAAGTTATTAATAATAAATCTTTTAATTTGACATTATAAATCTCTTTGAACTTAACACTTTCATATTTTATTGGTATATATAAATATACACACATATATATAGGATTTATCCTTCTGCTTGGGATAAAACTTCAACAGAGCTCCACAGAACAAAAATCCAGAAAGTTATAGCTCACGGAGAAGAATGTTATTAATAATAAATAATCTCTACAGCCCTTCCGTGTGACACCAGTCATGTCAGCTGGTCTGTTTATGCCTCTTTACTGAGCCTGCAAAATAACAATCCCCTCCTTACAGAGACATAAGAAGAATAATTGTAGTAATCTGATAATCCCTTGCATACGGATTTTTACATTCTCATGGCACTCATCTGTGATCTACTCAGTCTGATAAGTGCCTAGAAGTACAGACACGCTACAATCTCTTGTCTTTAGCCTTGGCTGTGGCATTTTTGCTTGAGAGTAAGAGAGGATAAAGCAAAATGTACCTTGTCCATTTTGGGTTGAATGCACCTGTCTAATGTTAGACAACCTCAGGGCAGTCTTGTACCAGGATAGACAGAGCACTTGGTAGAATGCCAGGTAAAAGCTAAGGGCATCATGATCAAACACATGGACACAAAGAAAATGTCTGAGCTGGCAGATGAAGGACAAAAGAGGAAGAGGAAATATCAGAACATAGAGACGTTCAAGTTCATTGCTTGTGGCAGTATTTCCCTCAAAAGCTGTCTGTAAAAACAGCCCTGCCCACTTGCCACTTAACTGTGGACAAAAACCTCCTGACAGTGTTTCCCTGAACTGAGTCAATCCGTCTGGCTTTTCTAGTTCAGTTTAGTTGTAAGAAAAGCTTAAAGTCAAAACCTATGTACTGTTCTTAGCTTCCATCTGAATTAAGGAATTAAGATAAGGAAAAAGAATGCAAATGATCCCTCTGAAGGTCTCCTTGTTAAAAAGAAAAAAGGCAGACTTATGTAGGAAATGAAAATTGAAGAGCAGTCATCCTGAAAGACCCCCACACTATCATGGACAGCACAAGTGAGTTTCTGAAAGGGTTTGGCACATGTTGGGAGCTGGGATACAATTCTGCTGGATTTAGCAGGGCCTGATGCAATAGGACATGGAATAAGGGTTCTAAACTAAAAGAGGGTAGATTCATACTAGATTTGAGGAAGAAGCAGTTTATGATAAGGATAGCAAAACACCAGCACAGGCTGCATGGAGAGGTCATGGCTGCCCCATCCCAGGAAACATTCAAGGCCAAGTTGGATGAGGCTTTGAGCAATCTGATACAGCTGAAGATGTCTCTACTCATGGCAGGGGCTACATGGCCTTTAAAGGCCCCTTTCACCCCAAAATATTCTATGATTCTAAATAACAGATTAGGCTCATCTGAGCAGTTTATACTAAGGGAAGCACTAGAATACCGGTGTCAGTGTGACAAAAGGACTAAATGCACTAACGTTTGATCATATCCCAAATGGGGACCTGCTAAGTGGCACGGACAGACATGGCTTGGAACAGATCCTGCCATTCTGCTTTGTGAGCTGCTGATGGAACAGGGACCCTGGAGAAGGAGAATGGGTCACGAAGAGCAATGTTTTTAAGAGCTCTGAACAGAATCAGTAAAAGAAAGTCAATTCTAAGTTGTTCGCAGCAAGAAACTGCACCTGCCCTGTTTGTTTAACCTGCTCAGTGAAGGTACATAAAAGGTCTCATCTCTGAAGGATCAGGAGATGCTGATGATTGTGTGGGCATGGTCCTTAGCTGTTAACCTTTTGCAAGAAGCCTTTTACAGTACTTAGATATTCCATGAAAGATACAGCAAAGCCAAGTGAATGGAAAACTCCAGTGAAAATCCATTACTTAAACTGTCTGAAGAAGGACAGGGGGGAAAGCCACATAATGCTCAGATACTTTTATAAATGTGGCTAATGAAGTTGGTATTTGAAGTCAAAAAAGAAGTGCTTATTAATCAATATTTATAATAACACCTCTAGATGCAGATTTTATTCTTACTGCCTCTTTAGATCTGGTCTAACTTGACAGTAACAAACCAGCAAGTCTTCTTCATCTGGTATTTTTAGTATACAAGCAGAGACTTGGTTTTGGGACCAATTGTTGTTGTTTCTCAGGCTTCCCACTGCATGCACCTGACTCCATTCTGCTCTGTGAAGACTTATAAACTGATGGTTCTTGAACATCTCCTCGGGCATCATCCTTTTTCAGCAGTATTAGTGACTGCTGGTTGTAGCTCCTCCAAAAGGACAAGGAGGTATCTTTATTGCATGACAGCTTGGTAACAACATGTAATATCCTTTGAGGACCCCCTACCACTTCTAGAAACTCCATGATCATTGCTCTCACAAGAATTCTCTATTGGCTCCATTCTTGAAAGACTCAGGCCTTTTTTGCTTTGAATGCTTCTTCCAGGAATTGAACATTATTCTCCTCAATGTGTGTCCTTCCTCTTTATGACAGCACAATCTTCCTTTCTGATCTGCCAAGCAATTTGGCCACTCTTGGAAAGAGATGCCACTCCTGCCATCCAGAGCATCTTGTGTCTCTATGCCTCATTGACTCACTGTTCTTACACCTCAAGATTTCTCAGGTGAACTATAACGGTAAGGTGGGAGGGTAAGGGATATAGGAAGACTACTCAGCAGAGGAAAAGATGCTGATGACATCTGTGAAATTGTAAGACTGGCTCCAACTGTTTAAATGAAAGTATTTTAGAACAGAGTTTTATAGGAAATGCAACACATAATAAAGTTGGGCTGTGCTGTACTGCAAAGTTTTGCTGAAGAATCCTTTTACTCACAATGTGATTGACTAATGCTTTAGGAGCTGATGACTCTCTCCTTTTCTCCAGTAAAACCAAAGAAACACTCTCTTGCTTTGCATAAGATATCAAAGAAACAGAATCCCACTCATATTTTTTTAGGCCTCTACAATCCAAATCAAGTGTCCAGTAGTACATAAGATGCAAGATCATTTTTCCACCTAATACTGAATTATACTTATCTCATGATTTTTCAGAAGCAATTTTATAGCCATTATTTCTATGAGAGATAAAGACTTTATGCTGCAATAACTTTCAGAGATGAATAGTGCATTCATGCCAAGTCCTCACTAAAAATGTCTGCAGAACTTAGTAGTTCTGTGTTATTACAGTATTTTACATCTGATATTTATTTTGTAAGCTCTGGCCACATATTCAGCTNTTGGGAAGAATGTTTAAAACACTCAGTGCTCATCAACAGCAATTCACTGACAATGGTTTCCAGCTTACAAAGAAGAACAGGAATAAAAGCACTGCCTTTCATTGTATCTGAGGCACCATGAAAACAAAACTGAGCAGAAGAGGAGGAAAAAATTCATTATTTCCAGGTTAATTACAAAATGATCTCTCTTTTGATGATCATAGGGAAAGTTCTTTAACTACATATAAGCTGTATGACAGATTTGCAACAATCAAAAGGAATTAGGAAAAAAATGTCCAATAAAATACAAAAGATCTTATTCTTGGGATTTTAAAACTGCTTTTTTATATAGGAGGTTTTAACCAATTTAGCAAATAAATGTCACACTCAAAGGACAGACTCTTCCTGATAAGGCAGCTTTTTTCAGAGGACAGTAACTTAAGTACTGAATAAATATGAATCAAATATCTACGTGCAGATCCAAGAGAATGCATCAACATCTGCACCATAGTTTAGACTCCTAAATCCAGAAGTGCACATCAGTACCTCTGTAATCTGAGAGGTACTTAAATCTCAAGCCTT
>VZTT01038987.1:78928-98693 GCA_013400855.1 Buphagus erythrorhynchus | reverse complement strand
TTAGCTTAGGAAATGTAATGGCTATTTCTGTCTGAGTCATGCAGAACAGCAAGAGTTAATCTACAAAGCAGATCATAAGTAGTGATGTCTCCATGTGCATACTCTTTTCTTGATTTTTTTATTGTATGGTCCAAAAGTCATCCAAGTGGTGCCCTACAGTGAATTGTCAGGAGATATAATGACAGTGTACACAGCTATGACTTCTCATGCCCTGATATCTCTCACTGGATCCATCAGAAGAGTGAGGATTAAGTGACATTTGCAAGAAGCTCCTGACCCATGAAGAGCAAGGTGTTCAGGGAGCTGCATGGATTAATAAAAAAAAATAAGAGCAAAATAAAACTCTGGCTTTAACTGTCCAATTCAACAAAAACCATATGAAGTTGTAATACAAAACACCTTTGAAATCCACAAAGCATAAAGGTGAATTTTCACTAGAAATCACTGCAGATTTTTCAGACAGGTAACAGAGGGAGGTGAACATGGAATAAATGCCCTCTGCACCCCAAGTTTTGCAGCAGCAAAGCCACAAAGACCCATGACCTGCATGAGGATTCCTAACTCCAGTAGCTCCCAGAGCACAGGTAGGCTGCACAATAAGTTTTTAGTTATGGACACCTTTATACAGCTCTTGGTTTCAAAAAGTGACAGCTCCCTTACTTAAATAAACTGTAATATGACCATGGTACTTCAGAGCAGAGAACAAATGTGTTGCTGAATTATCTCTGAGAAATCTTGCATAGGGGGATTACTGCAATTCCTATGTTTTAAGGCTACTATGATCACCTTGTCTGACCTCTTAGACCCATAGGCTGTTTATTTTTTTCCCACCCAGAACTGGATTAAAGTCTGTGTTTTAGAAAAATATCTCATATACCAAAGAGAGCTAATTATAGTGAGTCAATCACTTTCTCCAGTAAGCTTTTGAAATGCTTAATTACTGCTAGGGAACTATGTCTTATTTCAAGGTTGGACTTGTCTAACTCCAGTATCCCATGACTGATCTTGCCTGCCTTTGTCCATAAAATTACCAATAGTTCCTTCTGCCCTGCATGCTCTGATGTCTTTTCCATGTGCAAGTACCTCCACACAGAACAACAATCCACTCCAAATCTTTTCTCCAAACAGCTGAGGAAGAACAAAATTCCCATTTTAAGGTTTGTTTCCCATCCACTGGACTTTTTAGTGTATGACATCTTTTGATCTCTTTCCAGTAATTTCACATCTGTTATGTGTGGACACCAACACTGGACACAACACTATGTCAGCAATAATGGGTGCAGAAAAGAGACTACTTCCTCTTCTCCCAAGGAGTTTTTGGGCTTCTATACTTCTAAGGTTCAGAGAGGTGAAGGCGCAAAAGCCTTGCACTGAGAACTCATGTTGAGACAATTACCTCCAGTGACCTCAAAATCCTGTTCTGAGTCACTGCTTCTCAAGAATCTCTCAACTCTCCAGTATAACATCCTTTCTTTGTTCCCAGGGCTATTTTGCATTTTGCTGCATTATGATATATTTTGTTTGATTGTGACCTTGCAGCGATGTGAGTCAGATCACTCTGTGTCAAAATGATCTGGGTACATTATCTACCACCATACTGCGCTTTAGGTGACCTGAAAATTTTACCAGGAGAGAAGTAAACTACATTCTAAGACAATAATGAAAATGCTGAGTAGGGCTAGATACAACAACCNCCAATTAACAAATTAATTCAGAGATGTGTCACTAAGCCGGATTTTAAGACATCTCTTGTGTTCCTTCTTATTTTCATGCAACAGGAATTTTTACATCTTTGAGATCATTTATACATTCTATATCACATACATGTCCTTTGAGTGTTCTGCTAAAACCAAACTCAAAACTCTTTTGTGCCACTTCCTTTGCATGAAGCCATGAAATAAATACCTTTTTGCAATCTTAAGAGTTACCATGGGGTGCATCAAACCACTGTTGTGAAAAGGGAGCCATCGGCAAGACGTTGTCACATCTGGTAAATAATGTGTTCAGTGGTTTGCATCTTTCACTAAGATTCAAGTAATCATAGAATAAATCAGAGTGGATGGCACTTCTGCAGGTCATCTTGTGAGCCCTGGCTCATTCCCTTCAGAGAGGGACATGAAGGAGAATGAACTGGGCTCAGCAGAAACCCTTCCTTTTCTGCCACTGAGGATAAAGCAGCTGCAGTTTATTCAGCCGACATTGTATTTTAGGGGACCAAGACCATTTTTATCAGGTAATCTGCACTCTGTATATCACTAGACAATGAGTTTTATTTTGGGATGGCTCATCTAGCTCATATCTTGTGAGTGGAGTTGCAATTTTTTTTTAGAATGATGCTCTGACTCCCTTAAAGATTTGAAACCCACCAATCCCATTAGCGAGCTCTTCAAAACACTGCTTTAGACTGTAAACTCCCTGGGAGCAGGGACTGTCTTTTCTGTTCACAAAACATCTGTTCCAGTCCCAAAGGGCTCTGAAGTGTCAGCACATCCCAATGAACTAACCACAATTCTCATTTAAGTTTTATATCTGCAATGTATGTTCAGCTTTTTCTCCATAGGAGCATTGTTACATGGAAGGGGCTGAACTCCAAAGGTATCTATGTCTTCTTGGAGCAGGACCTTGGCCTAATGAGTGTAACATTTGCATAATACCAGCTGGAGAACACCTGATTTTAACTGACTTTAAACACTCATTGTAACTACCAGGACAGCCACACTAGATAATGACAATGCTGACCTCATTCAGGAATTTCATGAGATACTCCATATCATAACTGCCTTCCACAAATAGTCACCTGGATACCAAATTTAAGAGCAGCTAAAATTACTTGGCTTTCAAACACTGCTCGTGACCCATAATTTTTTGAAAATCATGTCCTTTATGACATTTGTCTATATGATGCATGCAAAAAAATGCATCCACCAAACCAACCAGAAATTTTGAAATTCCTACAAAATAATTATTCTTCAGCAGCAATAGGGCTACTTGCTGTCCCTGCTCTCCTTGAGTTGTTGCTGCACTTGCTGGCTGCAAAGTGCTCACAAAACCCACAGCAGTCTCACTTCTCCTTTGTGTTCTGTGCAGTCACCTTCCAAGTTCCTCACTCATTGCCACGCAGCACCCAAAAGGTGTCAAGGATCAGAGCTTTGTACAGAAGCAAAGGGCTGATTTTGAGACACTGCTTCTGCAGTAAACAAGATCAGCTGAGACCTAATAAAATTTCAAAATTAGCTGTGACTTTCCATGGCCCTACAATTGTGTTGGCTGATTTAATGGGCAGTGTTTTAACTGTCTGAGACTGAATAATTGAGCATTTCTACAGAGTTATGGATGCTGCAACAAAAATCAGTCATGCTAACATCACCAACAGAATGTAAATAACCTGCAGCCAGAGGTGTTATTATGTGTTTAGGCAGACTCTGACAGGTGCTGCATGTCAAGTGTCAGGCTGGAACAGGCAGACCATGGGTAGGGATGGATCTGTTTGTACACAGAGCATTCTGTGAACCCTGACACACTCTTGGAGCCCCAGGCAGACAGGCACTCAGAGGGAGGTGAGCTTAAGGAGCCTGATTAGGGTGAATCTGGGACAGCATACATGACAAACTCAACATTGCTCCTGCTAAAGACCATGACACTTTTTGTCACTGACTGAAGTGGGATGAGCCTCTATGAGAAACTGTATTAGGCAAAGCAAAACTAGGAAGTAAAAACAATAAAACCCCACTGTCTCACATGGGAGTATTTCTACTGGCAACAAAAGCATTAAATGCACTGATTATACAAACATTCGTGTCTCTCACCTCATCCAGTTCTCTTCTTTCAGTTCCTTTTCTGTGCCATTCATCAGGCAACATTATCACTTTTTGTGGGGACACTGTCTTGTCCTGTGATGCTTTTGGATGAATTACTGGGAGAATTTGGGTGGGAAATGTTTTAAATGTAAATGCTCAAAGGTAAAGATAACGAAGACTTAGTCTTACCCTTGAGCAAATCAGATTTTACCCTTTCAGTTCTAATCTAAACTCTGGTTTAGAGGAAGGCTCTAAAGGAATGGCTCAGTACTTTTGCACAAACAAGTTATGGTTCACGTGGATGTTTGTGCTGATAAAGGTTTTACAGGAATAATGATGTTCTGCCCTGAGCTGAAGACTGACACTCAATTTACTTGAATTGCATTTGGGGAATAAATGGGTTTTACTTGAGTGCTTTGCAGAGAGAAATTTTACTTATTTAACAAGAGTTGCAGCTTTTGGCTCCTCTTTAAGGAGTCAAAGGGAAACAAAACACAACTGTAAAGAACAATGGCAATGTGACTGCCAACTCCCTGTGACCCCATTAGCTATTCATATTCTCTTTGCTCCTTCTACCTGCTCTGTTTTAATTTCACCTGAATAAGCTTCTCATTGGTTGTACACTAGCTAAATTAGATTGCCAGCTTCCTGGGAAAGGAATTGCCCTCACATCTTTCTCTAAGTGTTCAGCACTTGTTTGCAAACTTGAAATAACACAGTCATATGTAATAGGAGTCAAGTATTTGAATTACAGAACTCCTTGGGTTCTTGTGCAGAGCCTCTGTGGGGGTAGTCACTACAGAAATGGTCTGCAAAATGTTCATCCTAATCCAGAGCTACATTCTTTAAAAAAAAAAAAAAATCTGAATAGAAAAAGAAGGTTAATGGGAGGAAGAAATGACAGAAAACACATGACAATCACCACTATCTGGCATAAACCATAGCTGTAATAATGTGGTTAGAATCTACAAATTCACAGCATCCCGCAGCTCATCACTGCTCTGGAGAATACAGTTGATGCAGCTGTACTGGTTTCATGGGCTTCTTCTTTCTCCAGGCAGATTTTTAACAGCCAGCAAAGCAGCATAGAAACCAAGCAACCTAGGATGTGAGGGAATTGCATGAAGCTGAGCAAGGCACATGAGGGCCTTTCCTAGCTTAGGAGGGACTGTGCTTGGGGCACATCAGGCACAGCATCATCAGCCGGGCAAGAAAGCGGATTGTCCTGCTCTGCTCTGAGCTGGGGCAGCCTCGAGGCCTGTGTGCAGTTTTGAGCACCACAATATAAGAAAGTTATAAAGCCATTAGACAGTGTCCAAAGGAGGGCCATGAGGAATGTGAAGGCTTTGGATGGGAAGCCACATGAGATGTGGCTGAGGTCACTTTGTTCAGCCTAGAGGAGACTGAGGCAACACCTCATTATGGTTTGAAGCTTCCTCTCAAAGGGAAGAGGAGAGGCAGGCACTGATCTCTTCTCTGTGGTGACCAATGACAGGACCTGAGTGAATGGCATGAAGCTGTGTCAGGGAAAGTTTAGGCTGGCTATTAGGAAAGGGTTCTTCACCCAGAGGGTAGCTGGGCACTGGAACAGGCTCCCCAGGGAAGCGGTCACAGCACCAAACCTGACAGAGTTGCGGTTGTCCTGTTCAGGGCCAGGAGTTGGGATTTGATGATCCTTGTGAGCCCCCTCCAGCTCAGGATACTCTGTGATTATGTGACTAGCATTTGGACAGGGCAGTAAGTACAAGTTCCTTAACCTGATCAATTGTCATGCAGTAGTGTTCCTGAAACTGCCTCCTTCAGGAGCCAAAGCACCTCTCAAAAGTGATTCCTCTGAGCAAAAGGAACTCAGAACTTAGCAATTTTTTGGTGGGAACAGTGGTTTCACACTCTCAGCAGCTGAGAGATCCTTCTCACCAAGGTCTCTCACTTTCCTGGCAAGTGCTGCAAGTGTTAAGCTACTGCTGAAAAGTTCACCCTAACATATTCTGACTGAATCCAAGCCAATTTAAGCAATCATCTGAGAACAGGTCGGAAAGTGGTCTCACATAACTCAGATATTGGCATGTTTCTCAAATCCTGGTCAAGAGGAAAGTGGCCGTGCACTCTATTCATGTTGAGCACAGTCGGTGCAAACCCTTAGGATTCTAGGGGGGCTTTCTGCCTCAAAGAAGTTGCAACAGTTTGCCTCAGATGCTGAAGTAGGTTTGGTTGAGGTTTCCTGAATTTCTGCTTTAAACATTGGTGCTCAAACTCTGTTTAAGCACCTTTTGAGGTGCAGAAATGCTTTGTGAAATAAGCCTCCAATCTGCTTTTTTCTGAAGCTGGTTCATGTCACCTTCTGTTACATCATGTGTACCTCCTTCTTGTAAGTTAGCTCCCTCATTTCAGCAGGCAATGGTAAGTTTCCTTCAACACAAAGAGCACTTTGATAACCGGTTTCTGAATCTATTTATCAGAGGCATTTCATTAAGGACTCCTTCAAAGTACCAGGAGACCACCTAAGGTGTCAAGAGAAGGCACTGCTAGATCCCCAGCTTACAACACATCATCCCCTCCAAAGGCACAATCAACATCTGCTCAGGGATGCTGGAATACCTGGGTTAACATTGTCCTCCTTCCAGCCTTGCTGCCAACAGCCAGCCACAGGTGTCACCCGTATGTTACCATCCAACACAAAATCAGCAAAGAGATAAAACCTGAAAATGTGAACTGGTCATTTTATTTGAGAAGTCCATTAACAGTCACCATGAAACAGAGGAAGAGAAGCTGGGTGATTTCTAACAAATTATACCAGCTACCCAATATTTCAAGTACAGCAGACTTTCTCATCCTTTTAGCAGTGCTTTGTGGTTTCTCCAAGACGACCCTGTTGTTTGACAGGATCTATCTGTGATGGTAAATGTTAATTTATGACGGCTGTTTTCCCAGGTGCATTCAGATCTCAATACTTCTCTCCACAAATGTAGCCAGCACATTATTGCATAATTTTTTATAGTTTTGAGGAAGCAGAGAGCTCATGCACTACGCCCAGGAGACAATCTTCTCATGCTATTAAAGCCCAGGGCATGAGGGCAAAAAGAAAAAACAAAGTATCAGAAAGCACCCCACCACTTTGTCTGCAGCTCAAGCATTTGTGAAGACAAAGGTTTGCGTTCTGGGGTTCTCCTGGATTCTTTACCATTCCCTTTACAACCCTGAGACTACCTTCAGGTGTAACCCTATGCACTGCAAAGATCAGTGCAGACTTCTGCCAGCTCTCTAACACTATTTGGCATGTGGTGGACAGACGGTGAACACATGGGTGTTAAGAAGGCCAGCATGCCGTGCCAAAATTTCTCTTGCCAAAGATTTGAAACGCTGCTGTTCCAAAGCATTATGCAAATCTCCACATTACTACAAGAACTACCTGATCCTTGAATGGGGCAAGGCACTGTGGAGTTGTTAGTGGGCTGTAGTACAGTTAAACAACACTGATTTGCCTCAGAGAAGCCATTCCTGAATTATATTGTCCCTGAAGTGACCTGCTCACTGCTCCAGGGTTGGGAGATTAAGGGAACCTTCTGTTGTTCTGGTCCAGGAGGATAAGGGAAGGAACGCATACAAATTGCTCCACCTGCTAGCTTCTGGGAAGCACCTGGGGGGCACAGACTGAACTTGCAAAGGCAAAATGGGGCCATGGGTACACTGGAACTCTCTGTTTGTCCTAGGCTAAATGAGACATAAACTGAGGGGAAGGAGTTTCGCTAACACAATTCTTGCAGAAAAAGAGAACAGCATGGTTTATTTTTCTCAGTCCCAAAGGAAGATCGTTGACCAGATGACAGCTAAGAAAAATGAAGTTTCTATGCTTTTATGTAATGGTGTGCAATATAAGTTATGACAGGCCAGCCTTTTTTGACTGGGAAGGGTATCTTTCTATCTATCTATCTATCTATCTATCTATCTATCTATCTATCTATTCTGTTAACCACTAACACTAGTCTTTGGAAGTATTTCAGCTGGGAAGAGGCAGTGGAGAACAGCAGACAACTGAATAGAAACCTCTAATGAACGTGAAGGTTTAGATAATATTGTGAATATTGTCACTTCAGACATGTTTTTCATATGAGAAAGACTCTTGCCTTCCACAAGTAAAGTAGATTCCTGTTTGCCAGAGTTCAGCAGCTGTTCATGAACTGGAATTGTTTAAAGCAGGAAATGGAGAATGGGTCGGTTCCAGTTCCTGGAGAACCTGCAAGCTTTACCCTACATGGAAGACTTGGCTACTCTGGAAAAGCCCCAAACAATAACAAAGGTACTCAAGTAAAGTTACTGTGTTGAACTTCTAGACCAAATGAGAAATTTAATTTAACGTCTATAGTCCTCTCATGATTTCACCTCAGTGTGATCTTGTCTTCATGCAAAGACATTGAAATGGAGAATTGGACAACTCCGGCTCTCAACAGTTAGATGATTTCTCCAGAACAAGGATGGGTAACATAGCTTTGCTGATGAACATCATATTCATGAGATTAGTTAAGAATATCCTCTCTTCCCCTGTTTTTCCTGTACACTCTATTCCTAACAGAGGAGTCTACCTATGCAACAGAGCCCATATTTAGACTATGGAATACCAGCCTCTTCTCAAGAGGCTTCTCTTCTCAATTATCAAATTATCAAATGCTATTAACTCCACTTTTAGGACTTGTCACAGAAAATAATTTCCTTTATTTTTTAAACTTTGAAACATATTCTTCAAATATACGACAGAGCACTGAGTGTGGGGTGAGACATGTAGGTACTACCTGTCATACCTACTCTTGTTTGCTGCAATGAATTAGAGAGGTTATTTTCTGCTGAAGCGAGGCAAGAACCACTTTTCTCATCTTGTTTTAAAGAAACACCTCCTGTTTGTTGTAATACAGGTGGCCTCTTAGGTCAAATGTACAAAATCTTGGCCTTTTACCCAGATTGTTACAGCTCTGTCATTGCACTGTTTTTTCTTATATGATACTGGATGATCTCCTGCCCTCAGTTACTCACTACAGCTTCTTTCAAGTTGATGGGCTTGGTGTTTAAAAGTGTAAACAAAGTGGACCTGGGTGTGAAACCTAAGTGCTAGTTTTGACAAATGACACTTTTGTGTGGAGAGAGAACTGTGCTCAGAAACAACTTTTTACTAGCCTGAACAAAGATTACATTTCACCAAGTCTCTCTCTGAGTGACTCCTGCTCAGCTTGTTATTGTTTATCTGAACAGCCTCCAGATTTAGGAGGCGAACACACTCTGTAATTTAGCACCCGTCTCCCTCAGGGTATGATTAGGCTGGGAGCTGATGAAAAAGTTTTTGACTTCAGCTCCCATTATCCTGAGGAATTTCCGGCTGCAGAGATTTTGATTAGCAGACACTCAACACCACTGTGTAGGAACCAGGTATGAGCTCAGGCAGAGTGAACCCCCCGGTACTGTGAACAGCCCCACTAACCTCTTTCTCACCACTCACGGTATCCATTTTAACTAGGTCATTTGTTTGACTTCTAAAGCTTCATGAAAGGACTTCTACCTCCATTGCCAACATTCATGAGCAAATTCCACATTTGGATCCTTTCTGGTGAACCAAAATGAACCACCTTTCTCCAGCCCTGAGCATGGATCACTCCAGTGTATGTGACAGAATCCCAAAGGAGGGAGAAACCATAGTGCTAATCCACATACTACATGTCTTCAGGCATGCATCTCTTCGGTGCTTTTCAAAGTACAGCAGCTTCCCAAGGTATATTATTTGTGGTGAATGGGCTCAATTCTGCTGAACAGAGATGCCTAGTGTGATTTGAATTGCCCTTAGATATCTGAGCAATCCAAAGGGAGCTGTCACACAAATACATATATGCTTTCCCAGACACCCAAGCTATTGTGAAGGGGAAATCAGAAGTCAGCTGGGGTACTCTCAGATGTCTCAGATGGTGTTGGACAAAAGGCAACAAACATTAATTTAGCACATGGAAAATTATGATTAGATACAAGGAGAAAAACATTTACTATAAGGATGGTCATACACTAGAACAGGTTGTCCAGAGGTGGGATCTCCACCCTTGGAGGTGTTCAAGAGTTGACTGGAAACAGCCTTGAGCAACCTGATGTAATCAGTATTGCCTTGAACAAGGGGTTGAACTGAAAACTGCTGGAGGTCTCTTCCAACCTAAATTATACTATGATATTCTACAAACATCTCCATTTGCTGCAGAAATCAGCATAACATCTAGCAAACAGGCAGAACATCAGCCTTTCTTCATGAGTCCTTGTACCTATATTTCAACTCTTGTGCTAAAAAAAGGACTAAGGCTTCAAAGCAGGAGTGCCTCACCACTGCTGAAGCTCCTACATCTCAGAGGTTGAAATTCTAGACTTGAGCTCACAAATACAAATGACCCACTAAAACATATAAAAAGAGGTCAGTAAAGTACATGTATTCTGCTATTTCACTTCCCAGCTGAGGAGAGCCCTTAGCAGTAACATAGCCAAATCAAAGGCACAGTGTATGACAGATTATCTGCAATCTGTATTGCACACCATGTACATACTATTTTTTTGAGTGTACCAAGAGTAAAGTCAACACCCATTTGTGGGCTCTGACACATGAATAAACTGTCACAAGGCAATAAGTTCTAACCTATCAGTTGCTCTGTTCTTGCTGTGCACACCACTGCTGCACACAAGTTCACCAAATGCCAGTTAGTAGTTGATGTGCACTAACTTGTAAACCTGTCAATGCTTTTTGTCTCTCCCATCTACATCTGTGGTCCTGCAGGCTTGAAAGGCAACTCATTTCAAGGTGAGGGTAACCCAGGTAAAAAGGTTAACCCTTGAATCAGGAGATATAAAGAGATGCTCAGAGTCCGGTCATGCTCTTTTTGATATCATCCAATTGTGATTTACTTTTTATGTTAGGCTGGATTACTCTTTCCCTCTCTCTCTTTCTAAAAACTTCACAAGGCTTTTGCTGGTTATTTTTTTCCATGGAAACTGGGACTATCCTTGGGTCTATTTACCACACTTTTACACATCTGATGTGATGACCTTTATTGCTGCCCTGTGTCACCTGTACAAGTACAGTGATATTCAGTTCCATATGAGGTAAAAAGCCACCTTTGTTTTATAGCGTGTACTCTTTGTATGGTTCTCCAATTTTCCCATCTTTTCTGAAGGGCTAATTTGGTCCATTTGCCATGCCAGATGTGCAGAAGTATTTTAAATATTCAATCAGAATCGCAGTTGCTGTGAAGCAGATAATCACAGACTTGGCTTGGCTATTATTTTTTTTTAACTGTACTGTTCTTGTGAATATGATAAAACAGAGGCTTGCAAAATACAGTCTCCACTTCACAGTCTGGGTCCCGGCCCAGACTTGTGGTTTACAAGGCCTTTTGCTGAGTGACAACAAAACAAATTATGCAGTCTCCCTTATGCCTTAAATTTAATATCTCATCTCCTGCTCTCTAATTCAAACCTTCACACTGCAGCACGGTTTCCTTTGTAATGAGATAACTTTGAATATTAAGTTTGCATTACATAGAGCTATTATTCACATGCCTGACATCATTACATATGGAACAGTAATCAATAAAACATGGTTTGAGAGGGATTGGATGGCTTGTGGGCATGGAGATCAGTCACCCAAGCCTCTAAGTTTCTGCAAAATATCCATCCAGTGGATATTTTGGACTGGAGACTCTTGATGAAAGCCTTAGGCAGTGAAGGCAAAGTTTGGACAGTCAGAGATACTCGCTGTCTGAGGTGGTCCCATAGTATCACTGCTGAGCTACTCGGCTGGGGTGGAGGGATTGGACAGGTGCACAGCCTCTGCCTGCTCTCTGCTATATGGACTTGATTGTCCCTCTTCAGCCCTGGCACCCCAGATCCAAAGCCATTTAATTTGAATGCAAATCCACTCTGGCTGAGTCAGCCTGGCAGATTTCGCTGTCTGTTCTCTACCAGCTGTCAAAAAACAATCTGCCCTGCAGAATCAAGCCCAGATGACTGTTCACTGTGAGAGGTTTATAGGCTCTGTGAAGCCTGACATATCGCATGTGCTCGTGTCCTACCTCCATCGTTGTCTTTCCCATCGCCACATGCCGTCTCCATGGAAGTGTCACAGCCTGCTCCTCTCCAGCCCAGCTGGCAGACGCAGTGCCAGCCGTTCATGTCCAGAGTGCATCTGCCATTGCCATTGCACAAGCCAGGGCATCCCTCTGCAAGGCAAACAGCCACACATTCAAACACACTCAAAACACAAAGCATCACAGCCTGGAAAGGGCCTCATTAAACAGCTTTCTCCCTTTGCCTTCAGTTTATTTCTCCACTCCCACTCAGTGTCTTTCCACCTGGAATGAACCCACTTTGGTGTCAGGATGGTGGTGACCACTCAACGGGCAGCTGCTTCTGGCTCTCCCAGGAGGTCCTCACAGCATAACCTCACTCACTGCACTGAGGGAATGGTGAGTTTCAGGGGGCACTGAAATACTCCTGCTTCACTGGTTGTAAAAGCAAGGCAGCACATTGCCCTCCAAGCCTCTCATAACATTTGCTATGTAAAACTAGTACTTGGGGTTACCTAAGTTGCATTTGGGGTTAAAGTTCCCAACACTCAGCAGGATAAAGCAGCTGGCTTTCAGTAATACTGAGGTCACAGACTGGTAAGCATTCAAAACCATATGGAAAAGCAAAGGCAGAAAATATTTGGAAGACATACAGTATCTTTGCTGTAGTAATTTTGGGAGGGATTCATCTCATCCGGTCCAAATTCATCTATAACTGAGATACTTTCAACTCTCTGTAGTCAGGAGAGAAAGAGACTGTCCCAGGGCAGAAGTCTCCTCATGAGGGTTTGATGCTCACAGTGATGAGCTCAGGCATGCTTTGGAAACATCCGTTTCTCCCCAGTGACTAGAGAGAGCCCAGTACAGAGGCAAGCATTTTTTAGGTGACAAAATTTAGTTAGGGAGGATGAACACCAACCTCCCAGTCTGCTCACTAGGGTGTGATTTTCTCATCTGATGACCTCCTGCTGAGATTTTTGCACTTTCCCCCCCACCCCACTCCATCCCTTCAAGAAAATAGCAGAGTAATTTCCCCAGTAAGCAGTGGAGTGAGGAAGGCTGCTTATCTTAAACCCTTCTGGGGGCTCTTTTACCTGCAGAGCCCAAAAATCTTTACCACCAAGCTGTCAGAAGTGTAAGAGACACTTAACAGCTTAGGAAACTGAAGTACAAGGGACTGGAGTGCCTGTGAAGGTCACTCAGCAGGACTGATTACACCAGTGAAACAAGTCAGTCTTCCTAAGCCCTGTTTTAATGATTTCTCTATTTATATGTGCATAGTGCTATCCTGCTACATAGTCTGAGTTGTTTAAGGCCCTCAGCTTTGCAAGACAGGATTGTGAACCTATGTGAATGACACAGACCTATCCTGTGCTAAAGGACAGTGAGGAGATGTGTGTTGTCTCAGCACCTTTTTGACCATATGATGTGTAAGGGTCTCCCCAGGGCAGAGCTGGGACCCCATCTAGAACATCCCATGTCATAGTGTGTCCTGCACGGGGGCTTAGAAATGCCTTTAAAACAACAACAAAAAAAATGTTTCACAGGAAGCTTTTAAAGTTCACAGAACCTTTCCCAGTGAACAGAAAAAAAACCAAACATATTTTAGGACTGTTTTTTTAACAAGTGACTGATTTACAGGGGCCAAATGGAAAAAGGAACAAAGGTGGTAAGGAAAAGTCCTTTAAAAAGATCTTAAATATATTTTTCATTTACAAACACATTTGTTGCATTTCAGTCTTTTAAAATGTGTATTCTGGGATACGGCAAATAATGTGTGTGTGTATGTGTGAGCACGCTGTTGTGTATTTTGGTATTTACATACTATATTAGTATTTATATACTACAGAAGAGCTATTTATAGGCAAGGCTACTTGAAATTCTTCATTTTAATATCCTGCCTTCAGTAACTTACAACAGTGGCAAACTTTTAACCATTTAATCAGATTTTTTTCCATGCTACAGCTAATTTATATGTTTGATCACTTTACTTACTTTCAGTACAAGCTGAAAGCATTCAGCTATTTTGAGAATGAAAGAGGAAGAAGTGTATTAAATAACCTCCTAAAATTACTTGGCTAGGTAGGTAACCTCATTTTGGAGTAGATAAATCCAGTTTGGATAGGACCATCCTGACAGCAGAGATAGGAGTTTTTTCCCCTCTCTAAAAATCACAGATTCCTAGAGTAGTTTGGGCTGGAATGGACCTGAATGATCATCCAGTTCCAATCTCTCCGCCATGGCCGGGCACACTTTCCACTAGACCAGGCTGCTCAAAGCCCCATCCAGTCTGGCCCTGACCACTTCAAGTGATGGAGTATCCACAGCTTCCCTGGACAACCAGGGGCAACTGTGCCATTGCTTTAATTTGTCTAGATGACAAGTCTCTGAAGAAATCTTGCTTTATGTGTATACTGGATGGGTCCATTAGAGCTCAGCTGGTGCGTCACCCCGAGCACACCTCTTGTGTTTACTCCTCAGATTCTTTAAAACCTTTGCTAAGAAGTTCTCTTCTATCCTACAGCTGCAGAGACTGGGCAGAACAAAGGTGCTGTAGTGTTGACCTGGACAGGAGTGAAGTGAGAACCAGAAAGACTTAAATGAAGTTGAAGACACCATGATCTTGTTTCATGTTTAGAAGTGCCCAGGAAATGTAAGGGAAAACTAATGTAGCTATAAAAATGAGGAGCTTATATAGAACTGCATGTGCTCTACTCTCCCAGGCTTAGGAAAAAGGGAATTTGGAGTGGCAGAAAACAGATGATATAGCTTGGATAAGGTACCTTTGCCATCTGAGGAAATGGGACAAGCTTGATTTGTCTCTCCTTGGACAACAGTGGCTGAAAATACTATGATTTTTTTTCCACAAGTTCATGAAACACATAAACATTGAGAAGGGAAAACTTCTTAAAAGCTCTTTAAGGTAAAGAGAATAACGCTGGCACAAGAACAAATGGACATAAACCAAGTATGAATAAATTCTGGCTGGAAATTAGGGGGAAAAAATCATTTGGAAGGATCAAAGGAATGAAGTTCTGGAGCAGACTCCCTGTGGGAGTGTTAAAGAGAAGATTCTTCAGTTACTTATCCATAGAGCTTGGTAAATTTATATAAAGTTTTACACAATGTGGTTGCCCTTGCCAGCAGAAGACTAGACTCTAACTGAGGAGACCCCTTTCAATCCTATGTGTTTGAATTTTGTGTGCAATTCACTTCTATATGAAATGTACTTGAGAGTATTTGCATGGACTTTCAGAATTTACTCTGAGATCTTGATCTGGACCCAGAGAAAGTAAACCAAGAATCTCAGAAAGAGGACAAGCAGAGGAAAAGCATCGGTCAGGAGAGGAGAGAGAGATGAGAGCGAGTACCTCATAAGATTATGCATTTCCAAAATACTTATTCCTCTGCTTGAGTACTATGGAGATCCAGGGTGCCCAGATGAGAGAATAAGCATCTGTAGATACCTAAAGTAGGGTAACTCCTACCTGCAATTTTATACTCCACTGTCTTGGCACCCCTTAAGTCTAGAAAGTTTGTCCCTTCCCACTAAGGAGAATGTAATCTCTGGTTCCTAGTAGATAAAGGTCTTCCAAGGAGCCAGAAAGAACTGTTTCCTGATGACAGAAATGGTTCTTCACAGTTATAAGAACACAGAAGTCTTCAGATGTTTACCATTACATTACAAGGTTCATTAAAATTTCAGTGCTGTGAGGATTAAACTGAACCCCTCTAGTATCATGGTTCGGTAGGAAAGAAGATATTTTAAAGATGTATAGAGAAAGTAAACCATTAATAGGAAAAAACCAAATTAAACAGCAGCTGACAGAGGACTTGGGCCTTCAGGAAGTTAGGGGTCAACAGAGATGAGTAAGCCAATATATGCAGGAGAATGGACCTATAAGTACTACCATTTCTGAACTGGTTCACTGCACAGAGACTTGACCATCACTTACACTACACAGGATGGTACAGTATTCCTCATTCCACAAACAGTGCACTTCAAAGCACTTGATGAAAAGATGATACAAAACAAACTTTATCCTCTCCTCTCCCCCATGCTGGGGAATAAAGCAAAGAGATCATCTTGTTTCTGAATTGCTTCTGAATGTCACCACAGTGGGATGGCTTAATCCTCAGAGATTTACACCACCATAATCTTTCAGCTCTAATTTCTCATAGCTAGAAGTCACCGATGATGCACTATTCCTGTTTGTGGTGTTAACTATACTTGGGTGACTAAGAGAATTAAATACATGAACAGGGCTTTTTCAGAAAAGGGGAGGAAACCCTCTCTGTGAGTTTCAAACTTAAGCACATGTAAGTGCTGCTGAAAGATTCTGGACGGCATTCACAAAGATGTCAGGTCTGCCATGCAAGTGAGAGAACAGACGAGGGAAGCAATATAAAAAGTGGGTTAATTTTGAAACAGAGAAGCAAAGACCATCAGAGTCAACAGAGACTATCACCAGAAGTTAACCTGCAATTTTTAAGACTGTTGATAAAATAATATGCTCTTAATGATCTGTACAGTTAAAGCCTTCTCTCATTAGTCCAATTATAAGCAACATTTACTGGTATTTTTCTTCGAGGCAAATCTCACTGCCACTTGAAATAAGACTTAGAAAGAAAGGCTACTTATTATCTTTCCTTCACTGTCAGTAGGAAAGCGCCAACAGATGTTCTTACCAAGTCCCATAGACAGCAGTGGAACTCTGGGACAAGTAGGACATGGCTGAATGCAACATGTGAAGATGCAAATGCCTGAAGCCTGAGAGAACAACAACCACTATGAGACCTGCAGAAGCTGCTCTAAGACTAAAGGCGAGGAGTAAAGCATCAGCTGATCCCTGCAAACTACGCAAGCTTGGTAAGGTGTCCCAAAACCAACTCAGCTCTGAAACTACCACCGTAATATTCTGAGGTGATGGGAATCCAGAAATCCTTAATCAGATGCGTTCTCCAATAGGAAGGTTAAGAAGTTACTGACCGGAGCTCCTACACTTGTAACTGTGCAAATGAGGGAACTGGCTATGGTCAGACCTTGGCTTCTCACTTGCTCTCACGCTTCAGGAGCAGCCCTTGCAGCCACCCCTGAATTCTAATGTTGTTCAGCAACTTTAAAATTCAAACTAGCTGTTTATGTATGCACCACTACAGTGTTAATGTGGTTAATGATTATTTTTGAAGAGTAAGAATTGATATCCAGTAATAGAAATTAATTACACTGATGTACCATCATATCCAATGATACTCTGTATGGAGAAACTCTCTCTAAAATCAGCACCTCTTTTAATTATTATTAAAATAATAGACACCTCTTCTCATTTAAGCATTACCAGTGTTAATTAGGCCTTAGTTTAGAAGACTCTACTCTGAGTCTAGTTAGAGCTTCTTGGTTTAATTATGCTGATGTTTGCTATTGACACTTGCCCTCCCATTTAGGATCAATTCTACATCTTCTCTGACTGACTGGTTTATTGTAAAGCTGTAGGAAAGATTCAGCAGTAAATCAGGCTCACCCTTTGACAACAGAGGATTACTGGGAAGGGATTTCAACCAGAAAGATGTTAATAATTAAGAAAGCCAAAAGGGCATGAGTAATTTAGTTTTGAAAAATGCACACCATGCAGTTAGCCAAGTAAAAAAAACATGTACTTTTAATGTTTCAGCTATTGCTAATCTTTCCAAAAGCAGCCATGCATAGCAAGAGATGATCTTTTATTCTTAGTATGTTGCTTAACCTGTTATCCACTGAAATACTCACTAAATATAATGTGTCTTTATTACTGGGCATAAAGGTGAGTCAAAAAGCTGCCTAGAGGAAAAATGACAGCTACAGAAGAGTTAGTTAAAAAAACTGGGCCACTGATTGGGCACATCAGTACTGAAGGTTCTTTGCCAGGCTCTGCAGGTTGCTTTTTCATCTCTTCTATGCCCTCAATGCTTATCTTCTACTTTTTGATGCAACATTTTCCAATACACATTGAGATGAAAAGGAGGAGTCCTGGGGTTTTGAAATGCAAAACACTGAGATGTGGAGCACTAACAGTAGGTTCTGATCATGCTCCCTAGAGATGGCCCATATCTTCCTCTGAGGATGCCACCATGATTGCTTCATAATGGCATAATAAATTACACTCTTTCCCTGATCTAAGAAAGAGAATGTACTTTTTCCATGAAATTTAAACAAAGTCAAGAATGGGTTTTTTTTTGGTGTTAAGCAATGAGAGAAAACTACCACTGTACAATCAACTGATCTATAAAGAAGGGTCTAAGGACAGCTACCAGTTGCTGCATTACACTGAAGATGGAAGTCTTTAAATGATGGACATTTCCTCATCGTTAATATTTGTCTATTCAAACATTTTTCCTATTTTCAGTTGTTCCTGAATCTGTCTTTAATCCTCAATGGAAAAAAAAAAGAAAAACATTGAATTGTAAATTCACCCAGAGAAGTGAAGTCAGTAGGGCAACCATGTTTCTTGTCACACCACACAAGCCCTAAGCAGCAAAGACTTCATTTTAACTGTTCATGGGGTCAATATTCGAGCATATTTGCTCTTCATCCTCAGCCTCTCACAGCTGTTATTTTTCATTGCTCAAAACCTGAAAAGAAGGATACTACTTACAGAAAAAAAATTGACTTGTTCAACCTGATTTTTTGGTTTGTTTAACTAGCAAACATACAATGCTTCTGTGGTGTCAACACTGCGTTGCTGTTAGTGTCAAATCAGCCATGTAGAAAAATACTTAAGTCCAACTCAATCATATCTGCTGTCAGATTCTTTTATTTAACCATATGTATGCTATTTCAGTATTTTTCAAAGGCTAAGTGCATTGTGGAACTGTCTGTTTCTATTAAAAAGTCCCAAAGTAATTTAGCTCATTGTTCTGATTAATAAATAACTGTGATTTTTTTTAAAAACAGCAGATGATTTCTGTTCTGTAACAGTTCAATTCCTTTTCTTCTTTGTTGAAGAAAGACCTGGGTCCTAGACTTGCATTACATTTATTAACAGGAGCATAAGGTTGGATTTTGTTGTAGTGTACACTAATGCAGCATCACTGATTTCTACAGATTTTGCAGATTTATGCAACCAGAGGTTTGGAGATCATAACATTTTTGTATTAGGAAAAAATACTCAATATACAATTAGTAAAAGCTCCATGTAAATGTTGGAAGTTGTGGATCAAAAACTTGAAGACTCCACACAGAAAGTGCACTCACCTGTGTTACAAAATGGACCATAGATATTTAATTAAAATACAGCACTGTACAGGGCTCCTGCTGTACTCACAGACACTTGTTTTCTCCTGACTTGCCTTACCTGAGTAGGAAGGGTGAAGATGAGAGATGATTTGGAGGGGAGGGCAGGGACAAGGGAATGGGTAGGAACACTGATACGATGTTAACACAGGGTCACAGCACTTACAGAGGTATTTCCTACCTAAATGACTGGAAAGTTCACCCTTCCAGACATTAGGAACCACTCTGGTGACAATGAGGAAGAGATGCAACCTCAACACAGCATGTTCACGGTGCATTTTTTAAAAAGAAACACAAAGACAATAGGAAAAATAGGAAGGAAGAGCATACCTTTCACTACCTTATCCAGATAGTGAGCTTGGGAGATAAAAGACAGGACATTTAAGGTAGGATTGAATAAGTGCATTGCAGCTTACTACGAGACTGTGCAGGTGCTAGAAAGGCAAAGGAGAGTTCGCTGTGATATGAAAAGAAAAACTTTGATTATGAGGAGAGAAAAAAGGAAGAAGGGTGGAGCACAGTGCTCCTCAGTCAAATGGCTTGAGAAGGTTGTGTTAAGGCATTCAGTTATCTTTGCTCATTAAGATCAGGAAGAAAAACAGGAAAGTTCTATATATATA
>VZTT01038987.1:66158-78897 GCA_013400855.1 Buphagus erythrorhynchus | reverse complement strand
TGTGTATATATGTACATCAGGATAATGTTCTGCTCATTTCCAAGTCTCCCTCCACTTTACTGACTGCTTTGCATTTCCTCAGGAAAGCAGAGACATTTGAAAGTCCTCCACCTTACCTGATTGTCTTATATTTTACCACACAAAAAGGCACAGTTCTGTGACCGTACCAGACTGGTAGAGGCTTTTCACTAGATCTTTCTAACGGTAATATACTGCATTTATACAGCATTTTCTAGCCCCAGATCAAATGACTTTACAAATATTAAATTAACCTCATGGCAACTCTACCAGATAAGCTAGTATTAATATATTCATTTCAAGGACGGCTAAAGAAAAAGTAAAATGAAAGTTATAGATGTCATGGGAGCAGTCATGTACCCAATTCCCATGGAACACTGATTTGGGAAACCACCTTCTTATTGATTTTCTGATGTCAAGCAGAAGGCTGGTGGCAAAGATGTCTTTCCTCAGAGAGCCCTGGTGCGTGCCAGCAGGCGGCACTCTCTATCCTAACACCAGCTGGTCTTTATTAATAAAGGAGAGGCTCTGAGTCTTGCATTTCAATATTTCAATACCTACTTAAACATTATTTTCCTTGGTCTCTCGCCTGCTCCCTGAAATCTCTGTCTCAGTTGTGTCCTGGTAGTTTTTGAAGAAGTTTTTGTTTCAGGTTCATTCAGGCACACTGTCCACCTGGGAGGTCATGGCCCTTGCAGGCATTATTTTTCCATCCTGTGAATGTAATGGATCTGTCTAGGAACTATTGTCCATAAGTGGAGAGGGCTGGGAGGGCTCACCTAGTGTGGGGTATTATGAGCCTTGGCAAAGAGGTGAATTAATCACATTGATGTAGTGGCAGCGATGCAGGAAGCACAGCATCACCATCTGCTTGGATGGTGGCTGAAGCCTAGGAATGTATCTCTTGGATTTTGACATCCACAGCAGCCCAACCTGTTAACTCAGGCAGTCACTGTGCAGCTGACGGCAGTGAAGGCAGCTGCCAAAGCCAACCATGTGTCAGTTATGTATCAATGTTTTCTTGTAATTTGAAAAATAATGGGGCTTCCTATGGGAATCTTTTTTTTTCTAAACCCATACAGGCTATACTTCTGGCATTAAAATATCATCTTATTCCTGACAGAAACTCCTTTGGAAACACTGTGGGCACGTGAGACATCCTGAGAAATTAAGTAGGAGTTCAGAAGAAAAGCTACTTTTCTAAGGTGTCCTCTGCACTGAAAGGCATCACTACACTCAGCTCCATGTCACCACCCTACTCCTGGAAGCCACTTTAGAACTGCTATGGGAGGAGCTCCTGTGACCGTTTTTCAGTGTGAAACCCCCCTTGTTTCACCAGCCTGAGCTAACTTGGTTTGCTTTGTCTGAAACACAATGAGAATGATAAGGAGTATTTCTCTTGGCTTAGAGAGGGAGGGAAGGAAGAGAGAAGTGAGAGATGCTGCAGGCAGGTCCTTGAGAAGGACTTGTTTCCCACTAAGCTCTCCTTCTTCATCTCCCAAATATTCTTTTTCTCTTTATCTTTCCTATGAAGTAAAGTGGACAGAGCCTCAGGGGAATCACTGGAGTTAAACTGAGATCACACAAATGTGAAGGAGAGGAGAAAGTAAACACCCATTCCTGAACCAGGGACAGCATAAGAAGTTTATGCTACAGGGTCAGGGAAAACAGTCTTTGAAGTTCATCTGTGCTTAATATTTACTGGCAAATAATCTGCCAAACTATTTAAGGTCAGATTACCTTCAGATTGATTAAAGATCATGTCAGAACAGTACAGCAAGTGTGCATTTTCCACTGACTGCTATAACTATGGTCTTCTCTTGCCCAAAGGTACCCATCTCAACGAGGTAGGGTGAGTGCCAGAGGGTCACACACAGCTCAGCTTCTGCTGTGGATGCACTTGAGCATTGACTGTTGGGCAGAGACTAGAATCACAGAATCATTACAGTTGGAAAAGACCTCTAAGATCATCGAGTGCAACCACTAACCCAGTACTTTCAGGTCCACCACTAAACCC
Organism: Buphagus erythrorhynchus; assembly: GCA_013400855.1. NCBI lineage: Eukaryota > Metazoa > Chordata > Aves > Passeriformes > Sturnidae > Buphagus > Buphagus erythrorhynchus. The sequence goes on along the minus strand of VZTT01038987.1, from coordinate 76,862 downwards.
TGTCCCTAAGCACCACATCTAGAAGATAGCAAGAACGTTCCCCAGACACTAGTAGGCTTATTTTTGTCTTGGGCCATGCATGGACTGAGCTGCTTTATGGATTCAAAGAGCACAAGTGATGTGTTAGAAAGCTGGGGAAAAGAGACCAGGATCCACCTGCAATGTGCCTTGTCTGGATTCCAGCTGCTCCAGCAGAAATGGAGAGGCACTGATTACAACCTCAGCTATTCAGAACATGTGTGATTATTTATGCAAGAAGACTGATGAAAGGCAAACTTAAAGGGGCAGATTTCTCAAAAATCAGAGTTTTGCTATGTAAAACAAACCCCAGGCTGATGGCGCCGTAAGCAGAAGTCGGCGTGGGACAGGCTGTCTGCCTGTCTGTCTGGGCATTGTTATTGTATACATCACCCCTGCGTGCCAGGACCAGATTCCCAAAAGGAGTTAAACATGCAGCTTTTGCAGAGATCAGTGGGGATTAGGCACTGAGGTGCTTTGAAATCCTGCTAGGTAGGCTGTGGAGTGTTTGGAGAGCTAGCTGCTGGTCCCTCAGGTCTCCAGAGACTCTGGAGTATTTAGCTGCAGCAACTGAACTTCCAGAGATGGCTTTGGTCTTGTGTCCAGGCTGTTCAAAGGATAGTGAATATCCTGACTCCACCATGCAGGGAAGCCCCCTCTCCCATTATTTTTCTAAATAACCCTGTATGAATCATACAAACTGGAGAGGGAGTTTTCACAAGGGCATGTAATCATAGGACAGGGGAGAATAGCCTTAAGCTGAAGGAGGACAGGTTCAGATTGGGTATTAGGAAGAAATTTTTTACTGTAAGGGTGGTGAAGCACTGGCACAGGTTGCCCAGAGAAACTGTGGATGACCCACCCCTGGAAGTATTCGAGATAACATTGAATGGGGCTTGGAGCAACCTGGTCAAGTGAAAGGTTCCCTGTCCATGTCAGCAGGGCTGGAACTAGATGATCTTTAAGGTCCAAACAATTCTGTGATTCTATGATTCTTTATTAAACCCAGGAAATTTTCTGTGCTGCTTCCTGTGAGGCAAGCCCTTAGAGCAGCCTACTACAGAGCTGAGCTGTAATTTGGCCTTTCAGAGCCCACAGTAAGAGGGTCTATTTAATCTTTAAACTCAATGCTCCTAAAACCCACCACGCTCCCTGGATGTAGTTTGGGCCAGAACAGAAGAAACTTGAATTCCTGCAATGTCTCTAACTAGGGATGAATTTGGAACATGCTGGGGAACCCATCACGGGAGTCTGGCACTGATGCTGTTGTCATGGTGTGTTTTGCTCCCATCAGAAACCGACCGAACCCTTCTGCTGGGTTTCAGGATTCCTGCAATTAGATAATCAATTTTCTGCTCTACTCTCCTGCACTAAGTTTGCTGAATTGTGATGATGAATGCAAGCTTCTGCATCAATTTCCTAGTTGGGAATTAACTGGGGTTACTCTAATGAAATCTCTGAATGTGAGCAATCAAGATAGTACATTCAGTGACACAACTCTTTGTAGGAACAAACAAAATTAATCCACAAGGATCAGAGTACCTGGAACACCACAAGAAGGAGCCTCCTATGACCAACAAAACAAAAGGATGTCTTACTCTCACACATGCTCGACAGGAAATGGAAGAAGTGTCCCTTACTGGTATCATCCATTTCTACCGTGTTACCTGCACACACGGCAATACTGGTAAAGCATCACTTCAGCAATGGGGTTTTATGCTTGCCAGTGCTAAAGCAAACCGGGCCATGACATAGACATATACGGAATTACCATCAACAGAACAATTTGCCATGCAGGGAAATTACACAAGGACAAGGGGAATGCTTTCCACATAGTTAATGTAATTCCAAGTCAATGTCCTTTCATTTGTGCCAACATAACTAGCTTATCACTCTTGCTATAGCCATTCAATTTTCTTGGGTATTTACAACTTTGCCAAATCTCATTTACATTCTACACATTCATCAATGAAATATTCTGTAGGAAACAGTGTTTACAGCTTCAGAGGCAGGAGACTATGTACATATTTGTTGCTAAATCACCATGCAAGGAGATGAGGAGGGGGGGAAGTGAAAAGAAAACAGCTCCAGCACTCTAAGTATCAAAAAATGATTCCTAAACCAAGGCAGAGCTGCAACAGGAAGGTAGCAGCACACAAGATGAGAGTATGCACCAGTAAAATCTCAATGCTGACTGCATTGCAGTGCTGGCCTTCCCCATGATAACATTTATACTTAGAGTGAGGAATAGTACAAATAAATTTAATTACCATGAAAGAGAAAAGCTTGTTGTTCGAAAACAGTCCAGGCATATCAGCTGTGTGGAGAATTATCATATACTGAACTAATGGCATTTTGGTTTTACAGCAGAACTAATAAAATGGCACTAAGGGGATGAATCAGGCTTTTTTTTTGCCTGCATAAATAATTTCCATATAAAACTGTCCCCTGGATTTGGGGCCTTTTGCTGATTTTTTTTTTTTTTTGTTTTAAACTCTTTCATGAATCTGTGTTGCTTTCCAAATCAAACTGCTTGAATAAAAGGCTATAAAATAATATTACAGAGGATTTATATTAACACAGGATTGCTCTCTTTTCATTTTAAAGTATTTAAGAAAGGTGGGTTTTTCAATCCCTTTCTCAGGAAAAGAAATAAAACCTGCTAGGGACATTGACATGAAAGCAGAATGTAATGTCTAATGAGACAGAGGAAGTTTTAAAAGCTAGATATTTTTCATTAGGGGGATGCATGTGGAGACCATAATGTGATAGGGTGACATTAGCATAAATAAATGGTAAGTAGAATTGAGCCATAGGTATGGTCTGTACCATTATCCTAATGGTGAAATTCAAATACTGAGATCAGGCTTCATTTCCTGTCTTTGTGTGTGCAAATGCACCTGGTGTTCAAGCAAAGGAGGTGATGTCTCATGTAACTTAGCTGCTAATCCCCACAATAACTATGCTGATATTTGCCCAGGTATTGCTAGTGGTTAGTCGTGATGAAGTGTGATTTTTAGTTATCATGACATAATGAAAGTAACACAGAGGTAAATTTTCTTGTCTTTAAAAGAAGCTGATTAAAATAAAATGACTGGAGAAGAATTTTCATTCTGGAACAATTCTTCTAAAGTCAACTGAATTTTTTCAGGTCCACACAGGCATTATTGAGAACAGAACTGGATTCACTAATTTAGTTTTCTATTAATATACAATAAAAGGTACCTGGGGAATTTAGGGTTACTGATTTTATAGCATATACGGAAGGGGAACTGAAGAGGCTGAATGCATGACAATCAGAAAGAAAGAAGAACGGAAAATGCATTAAGTAGGTAAGTGAGAGAAGGAAAAAGGTGCAGCCAAGGCAGTTCTTAATGATGCTGCAAATTGCTTAATATGAGAACTGAACCTCTTTGCATGATTTAGGTATATTGTTGGCTTCTTATTAACAATAACATCAATAATAAGAGACATGACAGAGAGAGCTCATGAGTAGTGCCAGTGCATGAGGAATACAGAAGCAAAGCGAGAGGGAAGTGAAACGGTTAGAAAGGTAGAAGAACAGACAAGGGATGAGCAAGACAGAGTTAAATAACAGCCAGAAATCATCTGACTGCAGTTTCCTCTTTTATACTGGCAAGCAAAGTGACAGTGCAAATAACGTAGGAAATAAAAGGAAAGAAAACTTAAAATCAGATGCATGTTTCTAAAAATGCTGTCACCATAGCAGAGAGGTCTTGGAGGCCACAGAGAGACCTCTCAAGAGAGGTAAAGTGAGATGTTTTTAAAAAAAGCTTCTAGCTGACATTTAAAGACTTGTCAAACACCACATAGGTATACTTCATGTCTGATAATAAAAAATATATATAGCCATGTCACCAACAAATGAAAGGACATTTTGTCTTGTTCCCACATGAAAATGTATGATGTCAGAATTTGAAATTCAAGAACAAAGGTGCTCATGCTACACTAAGTCACACATATTCAATTAAGCATGCGCCTTTTCTCCTCCCTGATCATCAATTATTCTCTGAAAAGGAGTCGGGTTTTCTTTCTCCCTACCAATAGTGCAGTGCTCTCCGTTCCAGCCCGGGCTGCATTCACACTTGCCATCGCGGCAGGTCCCGTGCTCATTGCAGCGTGGGTGACACGCTCGCTGATCACAGGCTGTGCCCATCCAGCCCTCCTCGCAGCGGCAGGTGCCTCCGACACAAATGCCATGTCCTCCGCAGTCCGCTGCACAAATCTCTGTGGGAGAGGAGACAACACAGAGGAGAGGATATGGGTGGAGAGAGAGAAGGGAGAGGGGGAAAATCCAGTGTTATTGTTAAGAAAAGCAGACACACTTCACTACCTTGCCTTATGGGGCAATGAAAGGAATTCCTAGAGCTCATAACACTAATCCTTCCTGACAATAAGAATCTAATAAGTATATTACAAAAAAGAGATGGACATGGATTGCAAGTGTCTGCTGCGATTGATCCTTCTATTTGCTTTCTAATTCTCTTGCACTCCTCAAGCTTTTGTGATGCTCAAATCCGAAGGGGAAGGCTCTTCCAATACACAGAACGGAAGTCACATTTAATTAAAATCTGGTTAAGTATGGAAACAATGTGCTGATAAACTACTGATGCTAAAGTTAAGTGCTGACAAAGCCTGTTTATTACTTCTTAAACCACAGTTCTGGGGATGGGATTCATTAAAATCCTTCTTCTCTCTTTAAAATTAAGAAAGGATATTTCTACTTCTACTAAATCTGCACATCTTCTATGTCCCTATTCTCCTACCACCCCATTAAAAATCCCCTCTCAGACATTCAGGTACAACTATATCTTTTGTGAGCCACACACACTGGAGCTGATAGGATGGTGCTTGTTCCCAAGTCTTATCAGAGTTAATGGAAGCACAGCCACAGCCGGATATTTTGGTACTTACCTTCAAAAAGCAAAGAGCTTAAAGGACCTTGCCTTTTCAGGGGTGATGGCCTTCCCAAATCTCCCTGAGCCCTAGTAGGCCTGAGAACACAGGCACAGTATTTTTACCCAGCACTAGCCTTTTGTCTAAAACCTGGCATAGCCTTGGCATCAATTTGGGAGACATGTTTTTATCTACACTGTATTTGTCTGGAAAAACAGAGACTTGGTGGAGAAGGGATACCCATGAATCAGGTGTTAAAGTGCCTGTTACCATCATTACTATACAGGATTGATTTCAAGGAAAAAAACAAAGCCCAAATACTGATGCAGTGTAGCACTGCAGATGAAATGAAATGAATCTATTTCTTCTCCAGACTCGCTACTTGGCTGCTACTTTCCATCTCTCATAAACCCTGACTACACTCTCCCTTCCTCAGCTGAAGGAGAGGCAATTCACAGTATTTCAGCCTATGAGGTCTTCTCTCTGACTGCTGTCTGGTGCTTCTAAACTCCCAAATGTTTTGACCTCAAGCCTTCTGCTTCACTGAGCCATTTTTTAGATTTTACAGGATAAGGACACAGATCCTTTGGGGGACATGGAGGTATGACCAGAAGAAATGCTGAGCAGGGCTTGGCTGGAAGCACAGAAAGGGGTATCAGGATTGTTCTGCAGTGCACATTTTTTCTCTGTGTCACTGGCTGCATATCAAATATTCAAAACTACTCAGCCGGCATTAACATCACACCTGACTGAAATTCAGCTGTACTTAAGTTGCTTTTAGTCTTTTGCTAATGAATACTCCATTTACAGGATACTTGGGCTGTTCAAGAACTTTTGATATGCTTCTGATATAGGGCTGGAAAATCCACTTCAGCTTCAGGAGGAAAGTGGTGCATCACAGCAGAGAGCTGTGAGGTCTTCAGTCCCTTATGATGAAATGGACTTCTGATGAAAAGGATCAGAGCGTTCTTTGGACAACAGTAATTTATGATAAGAACAGTAATGCCTTGCATGTCTAGAAAACACCTCATTTTTCAAATGTGACATGAGAACAATATCTAGTCCTTGCTTCCCAAAAAGCTCAGGGTGGTAGAACAGTTTCCAGGTTCCAGTAAAACTCCTTTTACTGCAGCATAGTGGATGTCTCCAAACCCCCTCAAACATTTAGTTCTATATCCTTAAATCTCCTAGCGAAAGAACTCTGGAGTTTAAATGGGCTTAAGACACTCTGGAACCTGTCTGTATCATTTAGAATCAAACTTGCAAAAGTATTTGGGCATCTTGGGTACTTAAACTTAAAGAGCATGTGTACAAACCACTTGCTGTTGAGATATAACAGAATCTAATGTAGGGTTTATTGGAAGCAAGTAGAAATTACACTATCAAACAACAAAGATATGGCTGAGGAAGGGCTCGAGTTGTGTCAGAAGTTTTTACTTTGCATCTGGCATCAAGACACAGATTTTCACAGCTCCTAGTGGCGAGGGAGGTAATATCATACTACAGTACCCGATGAGAGCATAAGGGATGGGCAATTATTGACTTGCTGAAGGGCTGGAGCCCAGACGTGTGTTTTCTCCTTTCTTCCCCAACTGCCAGACAGCATTGCAAGGGAGTGTGGGCTGGTCAGGGTGGTGATGAAAATACAGGACCTGCAAGTTGGTTAATATAGCAGTAAAGATGCACAAAAAAAAAAAAAAAAAAAAAAAAAAAAGAAAGTAAATTTGGTTCTCCTTGGCTGACCTGATAAAGTCTGAAAGTCTGGGGAGGATAAAGGAAACAGCAGATAAAAATCAAAAGCTAGATTTATGCTGCTAAAATTTCAGCAAGCTGAGAAGCAATACCTTGAGAAAGTACAAAATCTGAAAGTACTGGTATTTAAGTCCAAACTCCAAAAATTATTGTTGCAGCCTCAACTGCTTTCCAGCATGCTGTTACCATAGGACTACTCTAGTTTGACTGCAATCACTTCTCTGGTTATTAGTTTACATTCTTTATTCATAAGCGTTTAACTTTGATCTCAGAATATCAATTAAGGTGCAATTTTTCTTGCTCCCGGTTTACCAAGCAATCCAGAGGATGCCAGCTTGGTCACTTCACACCTTCATTATATCCTGTTCTCCCTCTTTGTAAAAAAATTCTTTATATCTAACCTAAATCTACCCTCTTTTAGTTTAAAACAATTATCCCTTATCACTAAAGCTCTATTAAAATGTCTGTCCCCATCTTTCTTGTAAGTCCCTTTTAAGTAGTAAGAAGGCCACAACAAAGTCTCCCCAGAGCCTTCTGTCCTCCAGGCTGAACAACCCTAACTCTCTTGGTCTGTCCCCACAGCAGAGGTGCCTCAGTCCTCTGACTATCTTTGTGGCTTCCTCTGGACTTGCTCAAACAGGTCCACATCCTTCTTGTTTTGGAGACGCCCACAGCTGTGTCCCAGAGCTGGATGCAGCACTCCAGGTGGGGCCATACAAGAGTGGAGGGGTAGACTCCTCTCCCTCGCCCTGCTGGCCACACTGCTTCAGATGCAGCCAAGGGCACAACTGACTTTCCTGGGCTGTGAGAGCACACTGTCAGGTCATGTCCAGCTTTTCATCCACCCCAAGTCCTTCTCCTCAGGACTGCTCTCAACCCCTCATCCCCAAGCCTGTATGGATACCGAGGGTTCCCCTGACTCAGGTGCAGCACCTTTCAGATAAAGTAACCAAGGCATAAAGAAGGAAAGTGATGGATCCACAGGGAAATATGAGCTCTGAGACAGGCGCGTGAACTCCCTGATGTCCCAATATGCAGTCTTGTGTCCTATAGGTAAGATGGAAATGCCAGATGTCTATGGATTGGTGGTGGAGGAAAAAAAAAACAGAGATAATAGGAATAGTGAGTCAGAAGCCCTCCTGGAGTTATTTAAAGGTGTTAAACTAGGACAATGAAGTGCATTCAAAAATGGTGAAGAGAGAAAAAAAATCATGTTCTGAAAAGCGAAGCCTCTGTGCAGTCATTCCTACGAAAAAGTATGGAAAACTCCCTGGGACATTTACATTTTGACTCAAGTATTTCTCAGACAACATGCTGCCAAGGAACAGTCTGCACACGTGGGCCGGGGATATGCACTGCATGGTGTAAACAGATCTTAGGCTAACCCAGAATGGGAATTCTGGGAACATTTTTGGTTTCATCTCCCACCACCCATGTACACAAAAGTGTGCAGGTTCCAGGTTATGAATGTATAATTTATATATAATGGATATATAAGGTGGTTTGGATTCCCAGGCCCCAAGAGCTGCAATACAGACTCTCAGCTGTAAAAAAAACTTGTGAAGCAAACTACTTACAACAGTCTCCCTAAAATGTATTTAATTATTTCCGACAGGGAACCAAGAGCCAGGAACTCTCAAAACTAAGTCTTCCACTTAGCTGCCAGTTTAAAGATAGATGGGTACCCTACAATTTAAATAGTCTTACAACACTCAACCTGCTACATGCCCCGGTCCTTTACAACACAGCCCTCTTAAATGCTCACAGGTTTCTGATGGGTGATTAAATAGTTAGAGTAGCTTTTACTTTTCTGGTGGCACTCAAAGAAATGATCAAAATGGATTTCAGATTAAGCTTCCACTTAAATACATGTCTTTTTGGACAGAATAAGACAGCTAAGGCTGTTTTACAGAAAAAGGCAGGTGAATTGTTTCTTTGTCATTCAGTCCCAGGGACAGAATTTGTCACCTCTGTTCTTATTACAAGCTGCATTTTTTGGTACATTTCCCAATTCTGTTGTTAAAATTAGAGGACATGATTAGCTACCATCGGAGCTGCATGAGCAAATGAGGAGGAAAGCTTTTAATTCTCTTATTACAGTATTCACACACTGGCCAGCTGCACTATATTGCTCCTGCCTATTTAAGCTTAGTTAGAATGCCCTACCTGTGCATAAAAGACCTGCCTGTTAAATATTTTCACACCAGCTGTTCCCAAAAGGTGACTAAATATTTCCTTTCATCTTTAATCTCATCCAGGGTTTGTATGAACAGCTTAGCCACTCCTTATCCTTTCCTAGAGGTGCACTGTGTTTTACCTCATCTTACAGTGCAGCTTTCAAAACTGTTTGTAGTTCCTTGAAGAGAGGGGATCCTCTGAGTAAATCTGATGCCCAATTCTAAGAGCAGATATGCAGCTTAATGTCCTCAAAAAGTACAATCAAGCCAAGCACCTCTGTGAGAAACACATGGACTTTGAGTATTACCCTGTATATTTTGCTCCCTGATGTTTGTACTTACCAGAGGGCACTGATGGATGGTAACTGATTAATGGATGCAGACTTTTTTTCTGAGGAATCAAGTTCATATCAATGTTCCCATCTGGGGTTTTGTCACATTATTGTCTTCGAGTGATATCTTGCATTGCCTGAATCTCACCTCACGTTATGTCAGTCTTAACCTGAAGAACTGAATAGAGCCTAATTGCCCTCTGTGGGTCAAGAAGGAAAGAGAGGCAGTTCCAAAGGATGATTCACTCAGAATCTCTTTCATGGAGAATTTCTGGAGCAGACAGTGCTCAGGGCATTGTTGAGGTTGGGGTGGTTCCTCCAGAGATCTTAGTTTATCATAAACATTATTCTTAGGAAAGCATAATGTCATTCCATTCTGCTTCTTATTAATGCAAATAATAATATAAAAAATATAAATATATAATAATATAAAATATAAAATATAATAAAAAAAAATGACTCATCTTCAGTTCCAGGATCTGCTCTGTTTCATCACTGCTCATCTCCAACAGGAACCAGCCCATTTTTGGAGGTCAGAGCAACCTGATCTAGTGGAAGGTGTCTCTGCCCATGGCAGGGGGGTGGGAACTAACCAATGTTTAAAGTCCCTTCCAACTCAAACCATTTTGTGATTCTTTGAGCCCATATTCAACTGCCTGCTGGCTAGTTTTTAGACAAATGGCTTTTCTTTTTTCTTTTTTCCTCATTATCTCCTCACGATTGGGGGAGGGACTTCCCTCTGGTCTGTTAAAAATGCTTCAGAATTCCTCAAAGCTCTCTTAAAAATCCTAATCCATCTTGAATACTACCCAAAATCTTGATAGTGGATGCTGATGTGCCTTAACTTCTCCAGTGTGTTGATGAAAACTGTAATGTAATTTTATTCTGTCTCCATCAGCATGTCTCTCTCTGTTGTTGTTGCTCACTTAAAGTTTAAGAATCTCAACTATTTGAGGCCAAGATTATCCTTTTGTTCTGCATTTGCACTGTGCCAGGTATAATGAGGTCACAGTCCATTAACAGCACTTCAGAAGTTAGAATACCAAAGCAATTACTCATACAAATAAAAAACTTGTACCTGATTCTTTCTCTCTTTTTTTTTTTTTTTTTTTTTTGCATATCCTGCTAAAATCTGTCCCCTTAAGAACAAAAAGTCTCCTATGTTGCCTTTGATATTTCAGAAGAAAAGTGGGAAAAGAAATCTGTCAAACACTAACCCACCAGTGCAGTGCTTTTGTTCATGGCTCTTTTTAATTGATGGAACAGACACAGGAGCCTCCAACACGGGAAACGGCATCATTCAAAATTTTGTATTATTTTCACATTACATTAAAAACTGGAGTTGGAAAAGGGGTAATGATGTTAATTTGTGCTTCATTTCTAGCAAATCCATTTTTACATGTTTACCCCTATCCCCCCACATATCCTCATATTGGCTTGACAACAGTTTAAAGCTTTCCAGCTTTGAGACGAGCAATGCAGATGAAGATTTTTCTTTAATAGCTAGT